>MU756135.1:66748-132336 GCA_026770625.1 Nicotiana glauca | reverse complement strand
TATTGGACCGGAAACCTCAAAATTTCAAACTTCGGCATTTCAAGCCTAAATGAGCTACGGACCTCCAAACTACATTCTGAACACGCTCCCAACCCCGAAATCACCTAACGGAGCTAACGGAACCATCGAATTTCCATTCCGGGGTCGTCTTCATACTGTTCTGAATACGGACTATTTTTCAACTCTTAAGCTCTCATTTAGGGACTAAGTGTCCCAAAACACTCCGAATCCAAATACCGAACGTCCCGGCAAACCAAAATAGCAGAAATGAACTTAGGGAAAGCAGTTAATGGGGGATCGGGGCGTAAATTCTAAAAACAACCGGCCGGGTCGTTACATTAATTGAGGCTCAATTCAGATTTTTAGAAGTGCAAAAAATCCAAAAAAGCAAAACGGCTGAAAAATAGTTAGTAAAACAGTGTTCTGTTGAGAAATTTGGTGATCTTTGAGGCTCCCACTTCTGAAATCATCTCCGTATAATCAAGGGTTAAAATGTCTTAAGTTTTGGTTGATTTTCAAGAGATTTGTTTCAAGTTTTGGTTGTTTTTTATTACTGAGTATTGTTTGAGAGTTCTGGTGGTTCAAACTTGTTTCACAGCTATTTTTCTCTCGGTTATTTCTGGGTTAATTCATTTGCTGCTACTTTGTTTTGCTGCTGCTTACTATCCTTCTCCTATTCCCTTGCAAATTCCAGGTATAAATTCTGAATCCCTCATGATGTAAACTCCAGTTTGAAGATGGAATGAAGGCAGTCTTTAAAATCTTAGCAGTAGTTCTCTTTGTGCCAAAGCTATTTTTCTCTCGGTTATTTCTGGGTTAATTCATTTGCTGCTACTTTGTTTTGCTGCTTCTTACTATCCTTCTCCTATTCCCTTGCAAATTCCAGGTATAAATTCTGAATCCCTCATGATGTAAACTCCAGTTTGAAGATGGAATGAAGGCAGTCTTTAAAATCTTAGCAGTAGTTCTCTTTGTGCCAAAGCTATTTTTCTCTCGGTTATTTCTGGGTTAATTCATTTGCTGCTACTTTGTTTTGCTGCTTCTTACTATCCTTCTCCTATTCCCTTGCAAATTCCAGGTATAAATTCTGAATCCCTCATGATGTAAACTCCAGTTTGAAGATGGAATGAAGGCAGTCTTTAAAATCTTAGCAGTAGTTCTCTTTGTGCCAAAGCTATTTTTCTTTCATGATATTTCTGTCTTGTTCATTTACTCATGATGTACTTTGAGTGTTTTCTGTTGGAGTAGCCAAATTCTCAAGTTGTATTTAACTATGGATTGGACATTATTTTGTTGTTTTAGCTTTAATATAGGTTAAACTTTTCTTGCAATCCCTTTTAGTTAAATGTAGGGTATTTTGGAATTGTCAGGTTCAACTGCTTTCTGTAGATCCAGGTTTTTCTTTCATGATATTTATGTCTTGTTCATTTACTCATGATGTAGTTTGAGTGTTTTCGATTGGAGTAGCCAAATTCTCAAGTTATATTTAATTATGGATTGTTAAAATCTTGATATATTTGGACATTATTTTGTTGTTTTAGCTTTAATATAGGCTAAAATTTTCTTGCAATCCCTTTTAGTTAAAAGTAGGGTATTTTGGAATTGTCAGGTTCTACTGCTGTCTGTAGATGCAGGTCTGATATTGCCTTTAGGAGTTTTAGATATGCTATAATAATTGGACTCTTGTCACTCATGAAGCATGGAAATCATAAAAGGTTAATCGTATAATAGTATTGATTTTTAAAGTGTTTTAAAGGTTCTGTTACCATGTTTTGAATGTTATTTTAAGTTTAAAATTTGGAGTATCGTGTGAGTATGTTTAAGCTTGGCAGGTGGTTTCGAATTGGTTGTTGTTTTACTAGTAATTGTTGTTTCAGCAGTTAGTTATGAGTAAATGGGATTCTTTAGTAGTTTGAGAACATTTTTTCCCAGATTCTTTGAGTTTTATTCCATCACAATGCTTAAAACTAGTTTGAGGCTTAAAGATTTAAGATTGCATATAGTTTAATTGTCAAAAATGAAGATATGCTTTTGGTGTTTAAACTAGTGATGAACTTTCTTTTTTTATGCAAACACTGATGCCTTCCGGGACTCGATCTTGAGTCCCTCCTTTGAGCCCAATAAATATTAATGTCCTCATTCATTTGACATTTGCATGGCATATTGGCCGTTTCAGGCATCATGGGGATTCGATGTTGAGGTTATGCATTGGGTGGTTGTAGAGCCAGCGGAATTTGGGCACATCCTTGGGCCCAAAACTGGACAGTCTCTTCCGAATGGGATTTAAATTATTCTCTTTTCTATTGGGCCGTCTGCACGATTGGCGATGGGTCAATCACTTTGCCCAATTATTTCTCTATTCACACAAGTCCTCAGTTAGTTTTTGAAATAAATATTTCTTTGCCTTTTTTTAGTGTTAGTTAATTAGATTATCAAACAATTGGGAGGTGAGCTATACTAGATGAGACATAGTCTATGGCCCTCCGAGCTTTAGTTTAAATACCCTTTAAAAATAGAATTGAGGTGCGCCGTGACAAATAAAATCTTGATTGTGTGGCCCTCATTTGATTATTTCTTTTAAAATACTTAGAATTCGAGGCGAGCCATTTAGCGAATTTCCATGGCCCTCGCAAAGTTAACAATGTGTAGTTGCTTTAGGTGCATTATTTTAAAAAAATTACCTTCCTAAACTTGGGTGTGAATTTTATGAGACCCAAATCCAATTCTCACAATATTAAATAAAATGTGTCTCGGACTGCGGGTGCATTTCATATGGCGTGGTCCAAAGACGCATTTTAGATGACGTTGAAATCTTCTTAAAAATAAATAAAAGCGGTTAATAAATTAAAATATACCATAGGTTAAAACATGTATTAAAATCAGATAATAGGTCAGTTGTAATAGTTTAAGCGACCGTGCTAGAACCACGAAATTCGGGGGGTGCCTAACACCTTCCCCCGGGTTAATAGAATTTCTGGTTCGCAAACTTCAAAAGGAAAGTCAAAAATTTTCTCGATCTAGGATTCAAAATAAAGCGGTGACTTGGGACACCAAATAAACTATCCCATGTGGCGACTCTAAATAAAGATAAATAAATAATTCCATTTCAAATAATATCACTTAAATTGGAAAAAACTCCCTTCGAGGTGGTATGTAAAAAAGGAGGTGTGACACCAGGGGTGCTACATCTTTGAATGGATGTAGGTGGCTCCATAGCAGACAGTCCCGATCGTAGGTACCTGAGCATCCTCTAGTCAGCAATCTTGGTAAGCCCCTTTTCTTCCAGGGGTTATGCAGGATGTCTTTTGTTATAAATTACCACTTTTGAGGTATAGTCGGGGTCTTGTTGCCGCCATTATCATAATTTTCTTTGGTATCATTAGAGGCTTCGTGGACGTTTGTGTGGGTTATGTTCGAGTGTTGGATGGGTCAATGAGCGGTGTTCTAATTTTGAACTCTAGTTTTTCTAAACTGTATCCGTATGAAGTCTTGGAAACTTAACTATTGTTTAAGGGTTGTAATATAAAATGAACTAACAATGTTGCATATACGATCTTTCCTACTTTCTGAATAAATGAAAGCATGGTTTCCTTGATCATAGTGAATAGGGTAGAAAGTGTAAAAAGGCTTGCTCAGTTGGGTTCACTCGATTGAGCACCGGTCGTGCCTCTCAGGTTGGGGCGTGACAAATCTATTACATTCTGGGGCATGTCATCTCCGGAGAAGGAATTAAGGTTGACCCTCAAAAGATCGCAGTGGTAAAGGAATTGCCTAGACCTACCACTCCAATAGAGATTCGTAGTTTCTTGGGTTTTTCTAGTACTACAGGATGTCCGTGGAAGGGCTCTCCACTCTTGCCTATCCATTGACCAAGCTGATGTAGAAAGCGGTCAAGTTCCAGTGGTCCGATGTTTGTGAAAAGAGTTTCCAAGGATTGAAGTCAAGATTGACTTCGGCGCCGGTGTTGACCCTACCAGATGGTATCGAAGGGTTTGTGGTGTATTGCGATGCTTAAAGGATCGGTCATAGGTGTGTATTAATGCAACATGGTAAGGTTATAGCTTATGGTTCAAGGCAACTTAAGGATCATGAAAAGAACTATCCAACTCACGACTTAAAACTTGTGGCGGTGGTGTTTGCATTAAAAATCTGGCGTCATTATTTGTGTGGGGTTCATGTAGATGTATTCACCGATCACAAAAGTCTCTAATACATTTTCAAACATAAGGAATTCAACTTAACGCAAAGAAGGTGGCTTGAGTTGCTCAAGGATTATGACATCGACATTTCGTATCATCCGAGGAAAGCTAATGTGGTGGCAGACGCTCTTAGTCGGAAATCTATGGGTAGTTTGGCTCACTTCGAGGCACGTCACAGGCCCTTGGCCCGGGAGTTTCTCCAGTTGGCCAATTTGGCAGTTCGTCTTGCGGACTCTAGCAAGGAGGGGGTGATTGTGCAGAACATGGCGGAATCATCTCTTGTGGCAGAGGTAAAAGAAAAGCAATACAATAATCCAGTGTTGGTACAACTCAAGGAAGGAATTCATAAACATAAGACTACGGCTTTTTCTCTTAGTATGGATGACGGTACATTATGGTACTGTCACGACCCCAAATACCCCGGTCGAGATGGCGCCTATCACAATACTAGGCAAGCCAACCCAAATAATTAACCCCAGTAAATTCCTATTAATAAACCATTTTGCTAATACTGATTAAGCTTTAAAATTTGCAAGAGGATTATTTAATTCACTGAAATGTGCGGAAAGCCAGTATATCAACAACCAAACACAGCCCAAACAGTTTTCATATTTTAAGAAACAGAGTGATAAAAATCAGGTTTAAGCAATGAGCAAGTAAAATATGACTGAAGATATGCTTTAAACAAATAGAGTGAGAAAAAATAGTAAAAATGCCCCTAAAGGTCTCAACAGGCCGGAACAAGGCCCCAAACACGGTATACAGCCCATAATATAGTATCGATCTCTAAAATACGTGATATCATAAGATTTTAAATCAAGCACACGGCTTAATAGTCGCTCTAAGTTAGACCAAGTCACAATCCTTGCCAGTGCACGCCCACACACTCGTCACCTAGCATGTGCGTCACCTCAATCATCAAAACAATACGAAACACTGAGGTTTATACCCTCAGTTCCAGATTTACAATGGTTACTTACCTTAGACCGGATGAAATAATACTCCGTGACGCCTCGACCTCAACTCGCGCCGAATTTACCCAAAATCAGAATCATAACTTAGAATAATCTAAGGGAATGAAGCCCATGCGAAAATAATCATATTATACCAAAAATCATGAAATTCGTCCAACTCGATCCCCGGGCCAACGTCAGGGAATTCGAGAAAATTTACATCGTTAGACTCCTTATCTCCGCACGAGTTCATACATATAAAAAATATTAAAATCCGACCAAAAGTGACCCCTCAAACCCTTGCTCAAAGTTCTCCAATCTCAAGCCCTAGTTTTCCAATTTTTAACCTTAATTTCCAAGCCAAATCAATAAAATAACACTATCGAAACGAGTTTAGGGTCCAAAAACCTTACCTCTATGAAATCCCTCTTCAATTAGCTCCCCCAAGCTCAAACCCGCATGCATATGGTGAAGAATAACTCAAAAATCATGAAGGAATTCTTTTATACCTTCTGGCCTAGGTTTTTTGCACCTGCGGTCCAAATCAAGCTCCTACGACACCGCATCTGCTGTCTACCAACCGCTTCTGCGATTTTCACTTAAGAACCCAAGTTATGCATCTGCGATAAGATACTCGCACCTGCGCTACCACAGGTGCGCTCACCTAGCAACTTCTTCGGTTCCAGCTCCCCATAGTCCATTCCACTTCTGCGACTTGCTTTCCGCATCTGCAAAGGTCACACCTGCGCCCTCTCAATCACAGATGCGTTTATGACAACAATCCTACAACTTCAGCTGCAAACTCCCAACTCTTAACTTTCCGACAACCATCCAAAATCACCCTGAGGCCCCCGGGACCCCTACCAAAAGCGCAAACAAGTCATATACCACCATCCAAACTTATACCAATCTTCAAAACACCTCAAACAACATCGAGACAACCAAAACACATCGGATTCAAGCCTAAGAACTCTAAAACATCCAAATTCTGCCTTTGATCAAAAAGTCTATCAAGCCTCGTCCGAATGACCTGAAATTTTGCACATACATCCCAAATGACACAATGGACCTACTGCAACTTCCGGAATTCCATTTCGACTCCTATATCAAAATCTCACCTATCAACAAAAAAATGCCAAAATTCCAGTTTCGCCAATTCAAGCCTAAATCTATTTCGGACATCCAAAACACGTTCCGATCTCACTCCTAAGTCCCAAATCACCTCTCAAAGCTATCCGAATCATATAAATTTACATCCGAGTCCTATTTCACATAAGTTAACAATCGATTGACTTTTCCAACTTAAGTTTCATCAAAAGAGACTTAGTGTCTCAAATCTTACAAAAACTTCTCCGAACCTGAGCCAACCAACCCGATAACACATAATACAGCTAAAAAAGACAATCAGAAGTAGAAATGTGAAAAACAGAGCGGTAACTCATGAAACGACCTGTCAGGTCGTTACATCCTCCCCCTTTTAAAAAAACGTTCATCCTCGAAAGAGTCAAGAAACATACTTGAAGCCTCGAATAGGTGAGGATATCTGCTCTGCATCTTCTGTTCGGTCTCCCAGCTAGCCTCCAGCAAGGGCCGACCTCTCCACTGCACTTTCACTGATGCTATATCTTTTGACCTCAGCTTTTGAACTTGCCGCTCAAAAATAGCTAGTGGCTCCACATCATAAGTCAAACCATCATTACTGAATCGTGCTGAAGTCCAAAACATGAGACGGATCCCAAATATACTTCCGGAGCATAGAAACATGAAATATCGGATGCACACTAGACAGGCTGGCTAGCAATTCAAGCTCATAAGCCACCTCCCCAATCCTCCGAAGCACCTTGAAAGGCCCAATGAACCGAGGACTCAATTTACCTTTCTTCCCAAATCTCGTAACACCATTTATGGGTGAAGCCTTCACCAGAACCGTCTCACCAACCATGTAGGACACATCTTGAACCTTCCTATCACCATAACTCTTTTGTCTCGACTATGCTATACGAAGCCTCTCTTGAATCACCTTCATCTTATATAAAGCATCCTATACCAAGTCTATACCTAATAGTCTAGCCTCACCCGACTCAAACCAACCAACTGGAGATCTACATCGCCTCCCACTTCCACTCTTGAATATCCATCCATTGAAGCAAGCCACTCGGTCTCTGATGCTCATATTTCACCTACTGACAATTGAGACACCAAACTACAAATCCAACAATGCCATTCTTCATTATTCACCGCCAATAGTATTGTCTCAAATCCTGATACATCTTTGCGACACACGAGGAAATGGAGTACCGCGAGCTATGGGCTTCCTTCAAAATCAACTCCCGAAGCCCATCTACATTGGCCACACATATCTGGCCCTACATCCGCAACACCCTATCATCACCAATGGTCGCATCTCTGACATCATCGTGCTGAACTCTATCCCTAAGGACAAGCAAATGAAGATCATCATATTGGTGCTCTCTAATGCGATCAAATAAGGAAGACCGAAAAGTCATACAAGACAATACCCGACTGGGATCCGAAATATCCACCCCATGAACCGATTGGCCAAGGCCTTAACATCCACTGCAAGAGGTCTCTCCCAACTAGAAAATATGTCAAACTCCCCATACTCACTGCCTTTCGGATCAACGCATTGGCCACCACATTTGCCTTCCTGGTATGGTACAAGATAGTAATATCATAATCCTTTAGCAATTCCAACCATCTCCGCTACCTCAAATTGAGATCCTTCTTCTAAATCTTTAACGCGTGGACGATGGCAGCCAACTCCAAATCATGAGCAGGGTAGTTCTTCTCATGGGGCTTCAACTGACGAGAAGCATAAGCAATAACTCTACCCTCCTACATCAACACACACCCAATACCAACTGTCAAAACATCACAATACACGTTATATGAACCTAAAGCTGATGGCAAAACTAACACTGGAGCTGTGGTCAAGGCAGTTTTGAGATTCTGAAAGCTCTCCTCACACTCATTCGACCACCTAAATAAAACACCCTTCTGAGTCAAATTGATCAAGGGCGATGCAAAAGATGAAAATCCTTGAACAAACCGGCAGTAATAACCTGCCAAACAAAGAAAACTATGAATCTCTATAGCTGAGGACGGTGTGGGCTAAATCTGAACCGCTTCTATCTTCTTTGGATCTACCTAAATACCCTCACTAGACACCACGTTCCCAAAGAAAGCCACTGAACTGAGCAAAAACTCGCACTTGCAGAACTTTGCATGAAGCTTCTCCTCCCTCAATCTCTGCAACACAACTCTCAAATGCTACGCATGCTCCTCCTGACTACGTGAATACACCAGAATATCATTAATGAAAACTATGGCAAATGAGTCGAGATAAGGCCGAAACATGATGTTCATCAAATTCATGAACGCGGCTGGGGTATTGGTCAACCCAAAAGGTATCACCAGGAACTCATAGTGACTATAACAGGTCCTGAAAGTTGTCTTGAGTATATCCGAATCTCTGATCTTCAGCTGGTGATAACCTGAATGGATATCAATCTTAGAGAACACTCTCGCTCCCTAAAGCTGGTCAAACAAATAATCAATGTGAGGTAGGGGATACTTGTTCTTAATTGTAACCTTGTTCAACTGCCTGTAATCAATGCACATCCTCATCGTACCATCCTTCTTCTTCACAAATAGGACAGGCGCACCCTAAAGCAATACGCTAGACCGAATAAACCCCTTATCAAGGAGTTCCTGAAGCTTATCCTTTAACTTCTTCAACTCTACTGATGCCATATGACATGGTGGAACAGAAATGGGTTGAGTGTTTGGCACCAGATCAATACCAAAATTGATATCCCTATCCGGTGGCATGCCTGGAAGGTCTGCAGGAAACTCATATGGAATGTCACTCACAACTAGAACAGAATCAATGTTGGGAGTCTCTGCACTGACATCCCTCACAAATGCTAAGTATGAAAGACAACTCTTCCCAACCATATGATGGGCCTTCAAGAATGAGATTACCCTACTGGGAACATAATCAGACACACCTCGTGACTCAATCCGTGGCACACCCGGCATAGCTAACGTTACAATCTTGGCATAACAATACAGAATAGCCCAACATGGATATAACAAATCCTTACCCAAAATCACATCGAAGTCTACCATACATAACAATAAAAGATCCACTCAGGTCTCCAAACCCCCAATAGACACAACACACGATCGGTATACATGGTCTACCACAACAATATCGCCCACTGGAGTAGACACATGAACTGAAGAGAAGAGAGACTTGCAATGCGTATCCAAATAATGGGCAAAATAAGATGACACATAAAAGAATGTAGAGCCAGGATCAAATAACACAGAGTCATCTCTACGGCAGAATGAGATAATACCTATAATCATCGCATCTGAAGCAACAACATCAGGTCTAGCTGGAAGTGCATAGAAATGGGCCTGACCACCACCTAATCGACCTCCCCCTCTAGGGCAACCCCTAACTGACTAACTGCCACCCTTATCTGCCTGAGCGGGTGGTGAAGTGGGTAGAGCTAAAGTCGAGGGCTGACCCCTCTATTGAAATGGACACTCAAGAAGATGAGGACACTGCCTCTTCATATGCCCAAACTCTCTACACTCATAGCAACTCCCTAGTGCTGGAGACGGGTACTGATGGGAACCCCTAGCTCCGGAATGACTAGAAGATGCACCTCGCATAGAAGAGTCCTGAACTGATGGAGCACGGGACGAACTCTGGGCTGGAAGGGCATTGAGTGATGAATGTCCCTGATGAGAAATGTAAGACCCATGACCCGACGATGCCCCACGATTAAATTGGTGAGCTGACTGAGCCTGCCTGAATGGACGGCCTCTGTCGTGCTAAAACTGACCCTTAGAAGGAGCACCACCATAGCTACCAGATCCCCGAGGCCTCTTGGCCTCCCTCTCCTCTCGCTCCTGGTGATGGACTGACTCAATCTCACGGGCGATGTCAACAACCTCCTCAAAAGTAGCACCTAACACCCTCTCCCTAGTCATGAGAATCCAAAGCTAATATGTGAGGCTATTAACGACCCTCCTAATCCTCTCTCTATCTGTTTGAACCAACCAGATAGCATGGCAAGCCAACTCGGACAACCTCATCTCCTACTGTATAACAGTCATATCCCTATGTTGCAACTACTCGAATTCTCTAAGTAGCTCCTCCCTACGGAACTATGGCACATACTTCTCAAAAAAAAGAGCAGAGAACTGTTGTCAAGTAAGAGGTGCCGCACAAATAGGCCTACGCCTCTCCTAAGCCTCCCACCAAGTGATGGCAGCTCTCATAAACTGAAAATTCGTGAATGCGACCCCACTGGTCTCGAGAATACCAGTGGTGCGAAGAATCCTCTAACATCTATCCAAGAAACCCTTGTCATCCTCGCCCTCTGCACCACTCAAAATAGGTTGATGGAGTCTGCCAAACCTTTCCAATTTGCGATGCTCGTCCTCTGGGATAGCTAGAGTCACATAACCCTGAGCAGCTGCCACCGGCTGGGCTAGTGGTGCCTCAGGTGTCTGCAACCCCTGAATAACCTGATCGGGTGTGCGGGTAGTGAGAGTCTGAGTGCCTCCCCCATCCTGAGAAGTAGCTGCAGTCGTAGTAACTAAGACCGTCTGAGCCAAACCAGTGCACACTGGTAGAATCTGAGCTAGAGCCTCCTGAAGGCCTAGAATCACATAAGGCACAGCTGGTGCATGAGCTGGTGTTGCTGGAGTGTCCACAACTGGGACCTAATCCTGAAGTGGGGCGGCTGGTGGATCTGCAACTCCTGTGCGGGCTACACCTTTGCCCCTACTATGGCCTCGACTACGTTATCAGCCCCTAGTGGCCCTAAATGGTGGTACTGGTGGTCGTCCATCCTAACCGGTAGCACGTGTCCTCACCATCTGTGAGATAATAGAATAACAAAAGTTTAGTATTAGAATCAACACATTTGCATGACAGAAATTCAAGAACGAGAAGTTTTTCCTAAAGGTTCTACAGCCTTCCGAGGATAAATACGTCTCCTTACCGATCCGCGAGACTCTACTAATTCGGCTCATAACTCTCGAGACCTATGTAACCTAGGCTCTGATACCAACTTGTCACCACCCCAAATACCCCAATCGGGATGGCGCCTATCATAATTGTCACGCCCCAAAATCTAAGGAGCGCGACCGGCGCTCAACCGAGTAAACCCGACTGAGCAAGCCTATTAGGTTTCATTCTACCCAAACTAATTTATGATTAAATAGGAGATGGACTCCATTAATCAGCTTAGTAAGTATTTCATTAACAACTTTAATCACAATTACCAAAATATTACAAGTTTTATAAATCTTTGTAAGACATCAATAATTCCACTTTAATTCCCAATACCAATTACCACCCACAACCTGTCTACGGAACCTTTAAACATAACTGAGGAGTAATGTAATATGGAAATGCCGGTAACAAGGCTCCGGCTATACCTTAAGTACAAAGTACATGATGAGAAAATGAACAAAAGATGCATGACATGACCCCGGGATAGAGTGGGGCTCACCAAGTCTGCTGGGAAAGAGAATACTGCTATCACTGGTCGATGCTGCTCGCTGTGGAACAATCTCTATCATAAAATGATACAGCGCCCCTGGCAAAAGCAACGTTAGTACCATTAAATAGCACTAGTATGTATAACTAAACAACATCTAGTTAGAAAGAACTTTTATATAAGAGCAAAGAAATCATAAACAGCTTCTCATTAGAAAGAACTATCAAACAAGAATAAAGAAATCATAAAGGTCAATCACAGGCTTTAAAAATCACCACATCATCAAATCGAAGAATCATATGACTTTCACATAATTCCCATAGCTTTAGGTTGGGGCACTTGATATTGTTCATCATCATTCATAATACCACCGCTTTCTTGAGGAGAGTCCGATCACGACCCGATCGGCTAAGTTGCCTCATTTGAGACATGTACCTCAATCACAATTTCATTCTCAATTTTCGAAATTCAATATCAGCACAATACCACTATGTGTGCAGCATGGTGTCCGATCACGGCCCAATCGGCTAGGCCGCCTTACCAAGACGTTGTTCTTTTTTTATTAATCATGTCATTTCAATCTTTATTTCACATATATCAATTCGTATGTTCGACTCAAACACTTTAAATGATCAGAACATTATCAAATAAAAGAATCATGCCATTTTCATATTTTCCCATAATCTTTAGTTTGGGGCATTCCACATTATTTATCATTTATTTCCAATACCACCGCTATCACAAGCGAGTCCAATCTCGATCCGATCGGCTAGGTCACCTCACTCGAGGCATACATTCCAATCACAATCTCATCTTTCCTTTTAATTTCCGAAATTCATTCATAATACCACCGCTTTCTTGAGCGGAGTCCGATCTCGGCCCGATTGGCTGGGCCGCCTTGCCAAGGCATTGTTTCCTTTTTGATTATTCATCTCATTTCACATATATTATTTCATCGGCACTTGGTGCCACAACTCTTCACATCATTCTTTGCACTAGGCCGCATTTCATAACTCAATCTCTTCTTTTCCACATTTCACATTAATATCAATCTCATCAACAAGTCCTTCAATTCAAGATATCAAGTATACATGAGAAGAAATATGAATCATGGTCATATAGAATATTTCAAAAATAATACACCTCAACTTCATTATCAGTGGAACTTCAAACACAAGGGTTCTTCCAAAAATGAGGGGACACACCAAACCATAATAGAAAAAGTCATCAAGTCATAAACAAGCAATTACTCCAATCATTCTTGAATTACGCCTTTTTAATCACGGCAATATACAATTTCAACATCAAAGTATTGTAAGGCCCCGGAAAAATTTTGCTAAGTAATCTAGGATTTTGTGGTGCCAAATAGGCTTATTATAATATTTTATGTGCTATTAGTACATCAATTTTATTTGGTAAATATGTCTATAAGTCTTATGGTAAGTAATTTGGGGTCCAAGAAAAGGCCTAAGTCTAAGAATAATTGGAAAAGTTCATAATAGGCTAAAATTCAAAATGAGCTTGCACTAGTCCATATTTAGAACAAGCATATCTAAATATTTTTAAAGTTTTATGTGATGAATTACCTATCAAATGAAAGGCCTTCGAGTCTCATTTCCAACTCTTCAAACCATTTGTCATTTGGACATTCCTACACAAAGTTATGATCAAATTACCAAAGGGTGGAAAATGCGACACTTTGTCAAATCTGCGACCGCAAAACCTATCGCATTTCTGACTTTGCGGTCGCATTTCTATCGCAGACTGGGCCAGTGTAGCCCAGTTTTGGGTGCCGATACGATGCATTATGCGGCCAGCATTCTCGTTTTGCGGTCCGTTCTACTATAGCAGACCCGACATCGGAGGGTTAATTTTCTAATTTTTATAACTTGACCCCATTTTAATATATAGGCTTTGGGGTTCATTTTGGGGTTATTTCTTACTGATTTTAGAGAGAGATGAGAGTATATAGAGAGAGAATGGAGAGGTCGAGCTTCATAAACATCCAAACCTTGAATCAACCTTCAAGAATCAAAGAGCCCACTCATAAGTTCTCCATCCAAGAAGTAAGATTCTATACATTAGGCTTTAATTTCGAGTATGGGGTATGAGATGGGATATTGAGGTATGATTCTTGGGTGTAATACTATTATGTATACATTCATGTACAAATTGGGTTTGTGGGAAGATTGTTTAACATAAATAAGTAAAGATTTGGTTGGGGAATGAAGGAAAACTTTGAAAAAGAGATTTGAAATTAAAATGCTCAAATGAGCTGAAACCATGAATACCTTTCTAATTTGTATTCAATTTTGTTATGTCTCAAAGTAGATTGGAATTGCTAGAATTTTCGGAACGTTGTAGTAAATTAAGGAAAGCTTTAATGAGGTATGCATGGCTAACTTTAACCTTTGTAAAATCCCCTTGTTTGGTGTACGGGTAATTGGTATGTGTTTACTTACGTGGACTATTTGTAAATTCTTGTGATTAATTTTCCTTGAACGTTGTCGGGTAAGTCTTCCGATATGATGGTGCAAGTAAATAGCAACAAACCAAATGTTTGGGTGTGACTGTGTTGGTGTGGTAAGATCTATGTAACAAATGATGGAAAGAAATCGTAATTTATGCAATTGAAAGTAATAGCATATGTGGCTTGTCGTGGGAAATTATCGTTGTGACTTAAATTGTACATTGGGTTGTTGTATATGATGGAAATGGTATTGATGGTTCTAGAAATTCTTTGTGAAATGTTGTTGTTATTCCTTGAGAATTGTTTTTCTAGTTCTTGAGAATTGTTGTTGTTGTTCTTTGTGAATTGTTGTGGTTGTTGTATTGTTTGTGAAATGTGGTTGTCCGGTAGGATCGGGTTGTGCGCCGCAACACAAAATGATAAATTGTGGGTTGGGGTGATAAGGGTGGCCGAGGTAATAACGGTGAAAAAAGTGATCGAAATCACTATTGACATGAAAATATATGAAAGTTGTGAAATCATTGATGTGATGAAATAATGTTGAAAGGGGAAAAGGAGAGATTGTGAAACTTGTTTGGCTTTAGTTGTTCCTTTCATGTGCATTTGATCATTGATTCTATTATTGTTTGTTACTTGTGTGTTGTTTGATGTTGCTTGGGGTAAAGTTGGTTCATACATACTAGTACAATTCAAATGTACTGACGTCCCCTTTTTCGGGGGTGCTACATTCGTGTTATGATTGTAGGTGGTTCTATAGCAGGTACTCCAGTCCACCGGCAGTAGCACCTCCTCCACTTTTCGTCAGCTATATTGGTGAGCCCCTTTCTTCTCGAGGCCCTGCGTGGCTCATGTCGCCTTTCTTCCGGAGTCTATTTTGGTATTTGTGTAAGGTATAGTCAGAGCCTTGTTGCCGGCATTTCCATATTATTCTTCAGTTGTATTTAGAGGCTCCGTAGACAGGTTGTGGGTAGTGTCGGGTATTGGAATTTAAAATAGAAATATTTATGTTTGGCAATGATGTATAAAACTTGTAATACCTTTAAAAAGGCGAATGAAGTTGCTAATGAAAATGAAATGGAAATCGTTAACGATATGTTTATAGAATTTGATTAATGGAGTCCATCTCCTATTTATTCATGAGTTAGTATGGGTATAATGAGACCTAACAGGCTTGCTCGGTTGGGTTTACTCGGTTGAGTGCCAGTCGCGCTCCTCGGATTTTGGGGCGTGACAAGTATGTAATAACTCGGATCATATTGAATGTACTTATAAGGCAAAACATTATCTCAAGCAACCATCTATGGGCACAAATTGAGTATGAGCCTTTAGGCCCCTTTATTGTCGTAGTCATTTACGAAAGTGAAGTCAAGGCTCATTTCATAATCTATTTCATATTTTCTTGTGTCATAGGCATCACCAAGTACAATAACAATTCAAGTTCTCGGCATATTGGCCATACTCTATTTCTCAAAGTCATTTAAATTATTCCAAATATCTTTATACGTAGGGGATTTCACATAGTTTGGCATAACAATCTCAATTTAAACTTGACTTGAAATCTGGCATTTTAGCACATAGTTCAAATTCTTCACATATCCTCAATTTACCAAGAATAGCATATTGAACACATTGAGATACACCTTTCTCATATATCTTGCAACACCAAATTCCTTTGAATTAACAAGTATTGCATCAATCACATTTCAGACTTACCGTATTTGCATGGATACCATGGGAGCTCGATTTCTAAGAAGAGGGGGTTTTAGCCATACATACCTAAAATGCACCCCTTAATGATACTACAATGATCCAATATATTTAAGCAACTTCAATCTATAATACAACATTCAATATGGCCAATATTAGTGATAAATTCCATAACTTAAGCCATTTAGGCTTATTATCAAACACTTTATAGGTATAGATATTTACACCTCATAACTATAGTATCGGTTCATCCGACTATCACCATTATTCTTTAACAATTTATACTCATAATATCACATGTGTGATCAACCAATCACACCCAACCAACAAAATTCCATCAAATAATCACATTTAAATCCCTACCATGATCCTGTATTTAATTTGGAAATTTACGGCTTCCAATTACCATAACATAAGTTTTAATACTTAATTTATACTCATAATTATATAATAACTCCATATATGTAAGTATAAGGGTAAAAGATTACCACTTGTAATCCAAATCTTGAAAGACAACTTTTGGGTGTTCTCGAGATTTTGAAGAAATCCTATGAAATACAATCAAAATCATGTCATGGTCATGTTATAACTAGCGATTGAGAAGTGAAATCACCATGAAAACACACTTATAAACTCACCGTAGGTGTACAATTGGATGCCTTGGTCGAATTGGGGGCGGAGAGGATGCCTTAGCTCAAAAAAATGAACCCTTGCATTTTTTTTGCGAAATGATGTCTTTTTACACTAAAAACCCAATTTTTTGTACACCCGCGCCGCGTGGGACGCCGCGAGGAATGGGGCGGTTGTGCAAAATGTGTCTAGAATTGAAATTTCGGACCACACTGGAATTTGTACTGGCGCAGCGGTAGTGCAAATTTCTGTGCTGCTTTGGTAATTTTGTCATAACTTTGTGTAGGAATGTCTGAATGACGAATGGTTTGAAGAGTTGGAAACTAGACTCAAAGGATTTTAATTGGATAGGTTGTGCATCACACAACTTCTTATATAACAGGAGATATGATTGTCCAAAGTGAGGTCTTGTGAATACTTATTTACAACTTTCGTCTAGTATGAAATTTTCAAACTTGGCTTAGACTTAGGCCTCTCCTTAGACCCCAATTCACTTCTAATATGACTTATACTCTTATTAACATATCCAATTGATATACATTATACCGTGAATCCTCATTTGCACAAAAAATAAAACAATTAACCTACCTTGGTACGACGAAATCATAAATTACTTGAAAAACTTTTTCCGGGTTCTTACATTCTCCCCCCTTAGGATCATTCGTCCTCGAATGAGGATCGAAGTTCATTCATTATCCATCCTTATGTAACTTCAGCTTGTTTACATCGTGAAATATATCAACATGCCCGAATTTGGCTAACTCCATAAATTTTCGAAAATTTCGCCAGAGTTTCCTTTGTAATTTGGCCTATCTACCTATCAGAGAGCCCCCGAAACATATTTCCAAGTACCGTCTGTTATCCCTACAACTGGTATACAATTTATTACTTCAACAACTTGTACATATTCATACACTTTAAACAACTTACACTTAGCTCATTCTCTTTATACCACAAATTGCACCTGGTTCAACCAATGTCATTTACTTGCACAAAACTGGGTTACTTCAATGAGCCTCATACAATTCAATCACTTTAACATGTCAAAAACGCTTCAATTAATCATTATAAATCTACACTATCATTATTCATTTACCTACCACATAAGTTTCACAAATATTTTCATTTACTTCAAGGGTTGCACATTACCCAAATAGCATCAACATTTGAAATTTGGCACAGATTAGGAAGTTACAACAATAAGGCAATTTGGGAAAAATAGGGCACCTTTGCACAAATCCGAACACTACCTCAAATTTCTTAAAGACAACAGTTCGCACGATCACTACTAGACTTGTTCGAACAGATGGGGATATTTCTCTTTCATTTCTTTTTCCGCTTCCATCGTTGCTTCCTCGACTTGTTGACTTCGCCACAATACGTTCGCGAAAACAATCCCAACCTTCAGGTTTATCTAACAAGGATGACAACTAGATACCTCACATAAGCTAACTATCCATTAACTTCACGCTCAATAGTTTCCACCGGGATGATACACAAAAGGACTCCAACTACCTTCCACAATTACTCTAAGATGTGCTATCATAAACAGACAATAAAATTACCTATCGAATAGATGGGATCACATGGGGATACTTCCTCTTTGACGTGTTTGAACCTTCAATACCCAATTAGTCTAATACAGTAAGGAGCAATGGAGTTCAAGATTGGGCTGGAACTATTTAGGAATCCATTTAGGCGCTGAGCTGAGTATTTCTATTAATGATGCTGATATGGTTAATCATTGTGACGACATCAACTATTAGACAATTAAGGCATATGGGTAACTAGTACATTGGCAATAGGAACCATTAAGGAGAAATATTCAAGTACGTGACCCATTTGCCTCTTGGAGTGTAGGGAAAATCCAGTTATCAAGAATGAGAATATCTTGGCACCTTGAATGCGATATGGGTTTCAAAACACATGAAGTTGAATTACACTCTTAATGTTAACTGACACAAGAAATATATGCCACAAGCCCATGAGGATGAAAAGAAGTTGAACACTTACAAGATTATCATTTTTCAAACAGCTTAACCCTTCCCGACAATTGATACTATATGGGAGAAGTAATGATACAATAACTTGTCTTCCAAATCAATATGCTCATGATATGTGCAAAAATCTGAAGGCATCTAATCTCAACCTTTCAAGAGTGAAACCACATAGCTAGGACATATTAATATTAGGACGAAATCATGTATTGGTTAGAGAGGTTCTAATGGTTAACGTGATGCTCCGGGGAGAAAGGCAAATAACTCTCCTACCCACCCAGAAAGGTGGAATACCAAGGGTAGCAAAACTCTCCACACATGACAATGATATAGTAAATGATTCTAGAAGTCGGGGGTGTAAAGATAACCAAACTTAATGAGACAGTGTAAAATAAGCATGGAATGTTTGCAGATGTTCATGATGAATTCACCATGGATTTTGACTTGAAAAAGAAAGTGTCGTAGTGACACATGGAAGGGCATGTTCTCTCATGGTTATCGAATAAGTGTTGGGAACTAGCACAATGAATTCACTAACTAGGGAATAAAATTAACACATTGCGGAGGTATAAAGAAAAAGAATAATTTGTTATGAGTTGGACATGCTTCTGCTATACTAACTTCCAAACTGCAATACAAGACCACATCATGGGCGACCACAATACTAGGAACCAAGTGAGCTACTTGCTACGGGATGTCCCAAGCGGACACAAAAGTTATACCACGATGGCGATAGATGATATTCCTATGACGGAGATGTGAGGATCTCAATTTTCAGAGATACTTTATGCACACGGTGACCATTTCGATTGAAATGCACTCATACGATATGTGTTGATTCATGTTATCCTGTTCCTTGACAGTGAGAAGGTTTCGTGATGATACTCGAAAGATAGTAGAATGAC
Organism: Nicotiana glauca; assembly: GCA_026770625.1. Taxonomy (NCBI): domain Eukaryota; kingdom Viridiplantae; phylum Streptophyta; class Magnoliopsida; order Solanales; family Solanaceae; genus Nicotiana; species Nicotiana glauca. The sequence continues at coordinate 112,927 of MU756135.1, read as the reverse complement.
TGTTCAGACCATAGAAGCCATATACACCAGTAAGAAAAAGAGTGACTCGATAAGGATCGCAACACTAGGATGCTTTACATGAAACTTGACACCACATAGGTAAACTTTACGACAGTGCATGTATAGGCACAAGTTAGCAGATGTTGTCCATTTACATAAAACGTTTCTGTAACAAATTCATCGGGAATAGTCCTTTGTTGAGAATTTAGGAAAAGCAAGTGGGAAGTATCAATAGTGCTATAACTCAATTCTGGAACATAATTATAGAGCTTAATTCCATATGAGGCTATAAGTATGAGAATTGTGATTGGGAGACTTTGTAAATAATACGTCTTATTCAAAGAGCAGGTGTGTGAAATGTTTTGTTATTTAGATTTTTTTGTTATTTGGAATTTATGGCTTACAATCACCATACCATAAGTTTTAATACTTGATTCATACTCATAATTACATAATAACTCCATATATGTAAGTCTACTGGTAAAATATTACCACTTGTAATCCAAATCTTGAAAGACAACTTTTGGGTGTTCTTGTGATTTTGACAAAATCCTATGAAATCCAATCAAAATCATGTCATTTTCATGTTGTAACTAGCGTTTGAGAAGTGAAATCACCATGAAAACACATTTATAAACTCACCTTAGGTGTGAAATTGGATGCCTTGGTCGAATTGGGGGTGGAGAGGATGCCTTAGCTCAAAAAAATGAGCCCTTGCATTTTTTCGGCGAAATGAGGTCGTTTTACACTAAAAACCCGATTTTTTGTACACCCGCGTGTGACGACCCGGCCCGTTGTCACGTGAGTTACTGCCCCGTTTCTCCCATATTATGTTGTTCTATGTTTCAGTATCAGTATTTAAGTTGATCGGATAGAATTGAATTGGTTTTAGTTGGAAATGAGGCACTTAGCCTCTTAGAAGGAAGCTTGTTTTGGAAAAGTCAACCGGAAGTTGACTATATAGTTAGAAGGCTCGGATGTGAATTTCAGTGATTTTGTTAGCTTTGGGGAATGATTTGTGACGTAGGAGTGCAATCGGAATTTATTTTGGAGGCTCGGCGTAGAATTAGGCTTGAATTGGCGAAGTTTGAATTTTGACGAATTCCGGTTGATAGGTGAGATTTTGATCCGAGGGTCGGAATGGAATTCTGAGAGTTGCAGTAGCTTCGTTAGGTGATTTTGGATATGTCTGCAAATTTTTAGGTCATTCGGACATTGTTTGTTTGAGTTTTTGATCAAATGCGCATTTCGGAAGTTTTGAAGAAACTTAGGCTTGAATCCGATGTGAATTGATGGTTTTAGTGTTGTTTGATGTGTTTTGATGATTGGAACAAGTTTGAATGATGTTATGGGTTATGTTGGTGCTTTTGTTTGAGGTCCAGGGGTCCTCGGTGTGATTTCGGATGGTTAAACGAGAGTTTGAAGCATTTGTTGCAGGTATGATATTTTCACCTTCTGGAATTTCCGCCTCTGCGGAAAAGGAGCCGCATAAGCGGTTCCGCAGATGCGGTAGGGAAGATCGCAGAAGAGATCAGGAGTGGCCCAAGGATTTTCCGCATAAGCGGACTAGTAAGCGCCTTTGCGGGGCCGCGTAAGGGGATTGTAGACCGGGGAAGCGGTCGAGGGGAAACCGCATAGGCGGTGCTTGGAATCGCATAAGCGGTCCAGATGGTTTTAAGTCAGACCGCATAAGCGGGACTGCAGGTGCGGTCAGGGGACCGCAGAAGCGGAAAATGGACTTGTGTTATAGCGAACAGTGTTCACGAACTTGGAAAAGAAGCAAACATTTTGGACTTCGAGCAAAGCGGGTTTTTGGGCGATTTTGAAGAGGATTCGAAGGGTTTTCATCTGGTATGGATATTTGGACTCGGATTATGTTATTATGGTGTAAAAACATGAATTAAACACTGAATTTCAAGGAATTAAAGGGTAAAAATGGAGGTTAGGGCTTGAAACCTAAGAGAGTTTAAATTGACGATTCGAGGGGCCAAATGGACTCCGATTTTGATGAATTTGATATGTATAGACTCATGGCGAGACGAGGAATCCGTTAATGTGAGTTTTGTAATTTTTTGAGAAGCGGATCAGGGGCTCGGGTTTTGATAGTTTCGAGATTTGTGATATTTTTCTATTGTTTTCGATTGGGTATTGTTCCCTTAGCATATTGTAATGCATTCGCTCTGATTTTGGTTAGATTCGATGCGTGTGGAGGCCGAATTGAGGGTCAAAGGCATCGCGAGCTAGAGATTTCACCGGTTCGAGGTGAGTAATACTTGTAAATGATATCCTGAGGGTTTGAAACCCCGGATTTCCACATCATAGTGTTGTATTGTGGTGACTTGCACGCTAGGTATGAGCGTGGGGTAGAGCACCGTTGGGGATTGTGACTTGGTCCGTCCCGGTTGTTGATTTTACTGTAAGATTGACAGAATTCTACTTCATGCTATCATGATTTGGGCTGATTGCCATGTTTTGGACTTCGTGCCGATTATTTGAATCCTTCAGGAATTGATATCACTGTTTTTGCATTACGTTGCATATTATTTGACCTCAGTCCAAGGTTCTAAATAGTGTTTTGCAAACTCAACCATCTTTCTAAGATTTGAAAACTTAAATGATATTTTACTGACGTTTTGAGCTGAGAACTGCTATTTTGCTATTGCCCAAGGGGCTTATGTGCATTTCTGGACTGTGCATGGATCGGGCTGCGTGCCGCAGCGGTGTGACATTGATATCATTGATATTGCGCTTGGGTTGTAGGAGCCCCTCCGGAGTCTGAACCCCTACAGTGAGTGCGGGTACCCAAATGGATCGGGCTATACGTCGTAGCGGTCATGTGTATTGCATTGCATTCACGCATTGATTCATATCTGTACTACGTGGCATGACATTTAGCACTCTCATATCATTGGCATCCATGCTATTTCTTGCACTGTGTACCAGATACCCTGGTGTTATTTGTAAATAGAGTGTTGTGCCCGAGGGGCTAACTTGTGTGCGGACTTGCACTACCTAATATCGCATTCATATGCTTACTGTTGGAAAAAGAATATTTTCAAAAGAGATTTTTAAACTGAGCTAGGTGTTTCTAAAGGAATTTCACGGTTTTACTATTTTGTTCAAAAGGTTGTACTGTACTATATAGCATGATGGAGTGTTTCTACGTGATTTCTTACCGCTCAGTTATTATTTACTCTTACTACCACTGAGTTGGAAGTACTCACTTTACTCCATGCACCATGTGTGCAGATTCAGGTGTCCCGGGAGCATAGTTGAGCTATTTGTTGCTTCAGAGCTTCTTAGGAGTTGTCGAGGTAGCTTCCTGACGTTCGCAGGACCTGACTCCTCCCATATCCCTTTATTATTTCTGCATTTTAGAACATTTGTATTACTGAGGATGTATTATTTTGTTATCTTAGAGGCTCTAGACTCATGACCTCAGGTCTTTGGGAGATGTTGGTTATGTCAATGTTTCATACGATCTCTATCTAAATTATTTGGTTAATAGACTTGTTAAACTGTTAGATTAAATGCTATAAACTGGTAATGGGATATGATTGGGTTGTGAGTGTTAATTGGTCGGGCTTGCCTAGCAATAGTGTTGGGCGCCATCACGACCGGGATTGGGATCGTGACACCGCGCCATGTGGGAAGCCGCGGGGAATGGGGCAGTTGTGCAAAATGTGTCTGGAATTGAAATTTCGGACCACGCTGGAATTTATACTGGCGCGGTGCGCCGGGTGCCGCATGGGGCGCCACGGTAGTGCAAATTTATGCGCTGCTTTGGTAATTTTGTCATAACTTTGTGTAGGAATGTCTGAATGACGAACAGTTTGAAGCGTTGGAAACTAGACTCAAAGGAATTTAATTGGATAGGTTGTGCATCACACAACTCCTTATATAACTGGAGTGATGATTGTCCAAATTAAGGTCTTGCGCGCACTTATTTATAACTTTCGTCTAGTATGAAATTTTCAAACTTGGCTTAGACTTAGCCCTCTTCTTAGACCCTAATTCACTTCTAATATGACTTATACGCTTATTAACATATCTAATTGATATCCATTAAACCATGAATCCTCATTTGCACATAAAATAAAATAATTATCCTACCTTGGCACGACGAAATCATAAATTACTTGAAAGACATTTTTCGGGTCCTTACAACAATACTAGGCAAGCCAACCCAAACAATTAACCATAGTAAATTCCTTTTAATAAACCATTTTTCTAATACTGATTAAGCTTCGAAGTTTGCAAGTGGAAAATTTAATTCATTGAAATATGCGAAAAGACAATATATCAACAAACCAAACACTGCCCAAACAGTTATCATATTTTAAGAAATAGAGTGATAAAAACCAGGTTTAAGCAATGAGCAGGTAAAACATGATTGAAGATATGCTTTCAAACAAATAGAGAGAGGAAAAATAGTAAAAATGTCCCTAAAGGTCTCAACAGATCGGCACAAGGCCCCAAACATGGAATATAGCCCATAATATAGTATCAATCTCTAAAATACATGATATTATAAGATTTCAAATCAAGCACACGGCTTAATAGTTTCTATGGGATGGACCAAGGCACAATCCCTACCAGTGCATGCCCACACGCTTGTTACCTAGCATGTGCGTCACCTCATTCACCAAAACAATATGAAAGGTCAGGGTTTATACCCTCAGTTCCAGATTTACAATGGTTACTTACCTCAGACCGGATAAAATAGTACTCCGCGATGTTGTTGCCTCTTGCCTCGGCCTCAACTCGGCGTTGAATCTACCCAAAATCAGAACCATAACATTAGAATAATCTAAGGGAACGAAGCACATGCAAAAATAATCAAATTACACCAAAAATCCCGAAATTAGTCCAACCCGACCCCCGGGCCCACATCTCGAAATTTGATAAAATTTACATCAATAGACTCCTTATCTCCCCACGAGTTCATACATACCAAAAGCATTAAAATACGACCACAAATATCCTCTCAAACCCTTGCTCAAAGGTCTCCAATCTCAAGTCCTAATCCAATTTTTAACCCTTAATTTCCATTAATTTCCAAGCCAAATCAATGGATTAACACCATAGAAATGAGTTTAGGGTCCAAAAACCTTACCTCTATAAAATCCCCTTGAAATCCCTCTTCAATTAGCTCCCCCAAGCTCAAACCCGCATGCAAATGGTGAAGAATAACTCAAAAATCGCGATGGAATTCCTTCATACCTTCTAGCCCAGGTTTTTTGCAGCTACGGTTCAAATCATGCTCTTGCGGCACCGCTTCTGTGGTCCACCAACCGCTTCTACGGTTTCCATTTAAGAACCCAAGTTCCGCATCTGCGATAAGACACCCGCACCTGCGCTACCGCAGGTGCGCTCACCTAGTCGCTTCTGTGGTTCCAACTCCCCATGGTCCATTCCGCTTCTGCGAGTTACATTCTGCATCTGCGGGGGTCACACCTGTGCCCTCTCAACCGCAGATGCGGTTATGACAGCATTCCTAGAACTTTAGCTGCAAACTCCCAACTCTTAACTTTTCGACAACCATCCAAAATCACTTTGAGGCCTCGGGACCACAACCAAAAGCGCAAACAAGTCATATACCACCATCCAAACTTATACCGATCTTCAAAACACCTCAAACAACATCGAAACAACAAAAACACATCGGATTCATGCCTAAGAACTTTAAAACTTCCGAATTCCGCCTTTGATCAAAAAATCTATCAAACCTCATCTGAATAACCTGAAATTTTGCACACACATCCCAAATGCCAAAACGGACCTACTGCAACATTCGGAATTCTATTCCAACCCCTATATAAAAATCTCACGTATCAACCAGAAAATGCCAAAATTCTAATTTCGTCAATTCAAGCCTAAATCTACTCCGGACTTCCAAAACACGTTCTGATCACACTACTAAGTCCCAAATCACCTCTCGAAGCTATCTGAATCATCGAAATTTACATCCATTCCCTATTTCACATAAGTCAACATCCAGTTGGCTTTTCCAACTTAAGCTTTCTCAAAAGAGACTAAGTGTCTCAAATCTTACTAAAACCTCTCCGAACCCTAGCCAACCAACCCAATAACACATAATTCAGCTGAACAAGACAATAAGAAGCAGAAATGGGGAAAATGGAGTGGTAACTCATGATTTTGGTTCAGAGTAGCCTGCTAGACTGTGTCAGCCCTAGCAGCGTGCCTTGGGAACTCCCCATTTCCACCATTACTGTGATCATTACAACCCTGAGGTCGAGTGTCGACAACCCTCGAGGGAGGATAATCGGCTGCGGCCTCGAGCCTTCGAGGTGATCTTCCAAAGTGCCTTAATGATGAGAAATTGCACCCTTTGATTTCACCATATATAACAGCTAATTTCTAGAAGAAATTTCACCAAGATTTGGGTATGTAGGTAAATCTCAGCATAGTTTTCATCCACAAACTGATGGGCAAGTAGAGCGGACTATTCAGACGCTTGAGGATAGGTTGTTGCTTGTGTGCTTGACTTTAAAGGTAACTAGGATGATTATCTGCCGCTTATAGAATTTGCTTATAATAATAGCTTCCATGCCAGTATTCAGATGGCGCCATTTGAGGCCTTATATGGTAAGATATGTAGGTCGCTGATTGGGTGGTTCGAGGTTGGAGAAGCCGAGATAATAGGGCCAGAACTGGTGCACCAAGCTATAGAGAAGGTTAAAATTATAAAAGAGCAATTGAAAAATACATAGAGATGTTATAAATCCTATTCAGATATTTGTCGTAGAGACTTGGAGTTCAAGGAAGACGATTGGGTATTCTTGCAGGTATCCCCCATGAAGGGGATCATACAGTTTGGAAAGAAGAGGAAATTGAGCCCAATGTATGTCGGGCCATATAGAATCATTCAAAGTATAGGTTGGGTAGCGTACAAGCTTGAGCTTCCACCTGAAATGTTATTAGTGCACCCGGTATTTCATGTGTCTACGTTGGAGAAGGTAGTTGGAGACCCGTCCGCTATAGTGCCGGTTGAGACCATTGGGGTTAGTGAAGAATTTTCCTCTGAAGAGATTTCGGTTACTATTCTTGAAAGATAGGTCCGAAAGTTGAGAAAAAAAGAAATTGCATCCGTGAAGTTATTATGGCAAAACCAGCAAGTTGAAGAATTTACTTCGGAAGCTGAGACTAAAATGAGAAAGAAGTACCCTCATTTTATTGAATAACCATGTAATAGTTCTATGAAGTTGTTTCCCCTAAAATTTTTGTATTACTTGTTCGGCCTATATAAAGACATCCCTTTCTAGTTATATGTCCTTATGAGGCTTAGATTGGTGTTGTTTTGGCATTCTGTCAGTTTATTTAATCTTTCACATGTTGTTAAGATGTGTTTTGTGGGCTCTCTAGCAGGTAGATATGCCTAATTACAAAGGAAACTCTAGCGAAATTTTCTAAAACACATGAAAGTTAGGCAAATTTGAGGATAATGGCTTATGGTACAACTGAACCTAAGTGAACCTTGATCCTCATTCGAGGACAAATGACCTTAAGTGGGGGAGGATATAAGGACCCATAAAATTCTTAACCAAAAAACTCAGGATTTCGTGGTGCCAATTTGGATTCTTGCGTTGTTATAGTAGAAATTCTTTGTGGACTTACAAACTTAAAGGAAAAAGTTTCCCAAATGAAAGAATTTCCGCGGCCCATTATGCGGCCGCATAATAGCTCTGCGAACCGCATAATGGCTGCAGAGTGAAACAGAAAGTTGGCCAGTTTTGAGGCCAGATATGCAACCCAATTATGTAATCGCATAATCGCTATGTGGGCAGCATATTGATCGCATATATTCCTTGAATTTTTGTGAAAGGGAATTTCTGCGGTACATTATACGACCGCAGAACAGATATGCAGAGCTCATATCGGTCGTATACTTGGACTGAAAACGTAACTTCCTGAGGCTCTTTCTGCGGTAACTTTGCGGACCGCATAACCATTATGCGGCTGCATATGTGACCGCAAGCCCATATCGGGGCACCCATTTTCTTAATTTAAAACTTGAACCCATTCCATTAAAACACCCCCCCCCCCTCAGGCCATTTTCAGCATACTTTCTCAAATAATTAAAGTAATAGAGGGGAAGGGGTCTCCATCCATTGTTCATCAAATGCTAGCCTAAACATCTTGAAGATTAACAAATAAGGCACCTAGGTCTTCCTTCCAAGAGGTAAGCTTCTATCACCCAAGCTCGCAATTTCCTATTATAGCTAAAATGGACCTTTAGTGAGGTAATTTATGGGGAGTACAGCAGTTACCTTGCATGCATGTGATCCTAAGGTATGTGGGAAAATGCTAAGACAAAGATAGGAAAGACTAGAGAATGGGTTGGGGAAATCTTCCACTAAAAAGGGGCCATGGACCCTAACAAACACATAACGTTGGATATAATGCTCAAGTGATCTAGGGCTATGATCAATTTCCTAATAATGAGTTCAATTGTGCTACATGGTTAAATAGATTGAAGGTTCTAAAGGTTATGAAACTTGTCGTAGGAATTGGGGAAAGACTCAAATGAAGTATGTATGGCTAACCCTCTTCTTCTTAGAATTGAACTCTTGGTGTCTGGATAATTGGCGTGAGTTCTGAATTGATCATACTAAATGGTTTGCCTTTATGTATTGGGGTGAAAGATTTATGTTCCATAATTTTTCTAAGTGTTTCCCTAAAATTATGCTATCTGAAAATGTGATTATGTTCTCCAAGATTTCCTTTTGTTTCCTTTTCTTTCCTTGTGTGCGCATGCCTNAAACCCCCCCCCCCCCCTCAGGCCATTTTCAGCATACTTTCTCAAATAATTAAAGTAATAGAGGGGAAGGGGTCTCCATCCATTGTTCATCAAATGCTAGCCTAAACATCTTGAAGATTAACAAATAAGGCACCTAGGTCTTCCTTCCAAGAGGTAAGCTTCTATCACCCAAGCTCGCAATTTCCTATTATAGCTAAAATGGACCTTTAGTGAGGTAATTTATGGGGAGTACAGCAGTTACCTTGCATGCATGTGATCCTAAGGTATGTGGGAAAATGCTAAGACAAAGATAGGAAAGACTAGAGAATGGGTTGGGGAAATCTTCCACTAAAAAGGGGCCATGGACCCTAACAAACACATAACGTTGGATATAATGCTCAAGTGATCTAGGGCTATGATCAATTTCCTAATAATGAGTTCAATTGTGCTACATGGTTAAATAGATTGAAGGTTCTAAAGGTTATGAAACTTGTCGTAGGAATTGGGGAAAGACTCAAATGAAGTATGTATGGCTAACCCTCTTCTTCTTAGAATTGAACTCTTGGTGTCTGGATAATTGGCGTGAGTTCTGAATTGATCATACTAAATGGTTTGCCTTTATGTATTGGGGTGAAAGATTTATGTTCCATAATTTTTCTAAGTGTTTCCCTAAAATTATGCTATCTGAAAATGTGATTATGTTCTCCAAGATTTCCTTTTGTTTCCTTTTCTTTCCTTGTGTGCGCATGCCTTATATGATAGCACTTGTTGACATGGATGTTGATGATATTTGGGCAAATAATAAAGGGGAAGACTTGAATTATAAACCATGTGCAAGCTCCAAGAACTACTTAATAAATGGGGTTGCTTGTGTCAAGTAATGAAAGATGGAAAGAAATATAAATGAAATGGATAATCGAAAGAGGTTATGTCCTAAGTGAGATGGCTTAATCGGGCTGAGATCAGACGTCATGTTGTACACATGGTGGAATTAATGTTGGACTTCTATTATCATTATGAATTTGGATGTCTCACTTGGGATGGCTTAGTCGGTCAGGCTGAGACCAAACTTCGTGTAAAAACACGGTGGCATTATGAGTTGTGGCTTTTGGCACTAATGATCATCAACCTAAAAGAGATGGAAAGAATGAATCGGAACTATATGATCCTTATTTGGTTGTTCCTTGTAATTCTGTGAAGTACTTGTTAACTGTTGTAACTGCCTTCTATTTATTTCACTGTTCATTCTAATAAGATTTGTGTTTGCCTTACATACTAGTACTATTCGACAGTATTAACATCCCTTTTTCCTGAGACGCTACATATTTTAATTGATGTAGGAGGTTCCACCACAGATAGTGTCTATCGCAGATAGTGGTGCACTCCTCCTCTCCTTACAGCAGTCTTGGTGAGCCCCTATTACTCCCAAGGGTTATGTAGTCCTTCTTTTGTGTAAATTACCATATTTTGAGGTATAGTCGGGACCTTGTCACCGGTATTGTCGTGTTGATCTTTTGTATCCTTAAAAGCTCCGTAGACGTTTATGTAGGTCATATGTGGGTGTTGGGATGATTATTGCATCACATTGTATTTTGAAACTCTCCCACTAGATTGTCAACTGTATGTACCTTTGAAAACTTAAATTATGGCCTATGGCATTTAAGTAAAAGTGGACTAGTAACGTTTTCATATTTATATAATTGATCTATCCCCTATTTAACAAATGGTGATACGCTCCCTTTTCGGTTCATGAATGAGTTAGGTAGGAAAGACTGGATAGGCTTGCTTGACTGGGTTCACTCGGTCGCGCGCCGGTCGCGCTCCCCGAGGTTAGGGCATGACAGACGTCATTGGAGAAATTTATTTGGCTCTACAAATTGGACCAATTGAGTTTCCCATACTATTTCAAGTGATGGATATTTCATCTTTATATAATCTATTACTAGGAAGACCTTGGATACACATGGTAGGGGCAGTCCCATCTACCCTACATCAGTGCATAAAATTTGAGTGGGGTTGCCAAGAGATTTTAAACCTCAGTGAATGGAGCTAATCAGCTTATTTGGAACATAACATTTCATTCATAGAAGGATTAGATGGGGTCGCTTTCCATGCAGTTGAAATCATGCAAACTACGAAAATAGAAGAGACCGAGCAAAATTTGGGATTGCAGTCACCATACATATGAAAGATGGCCATGAGAGAAATAATAAAGTATGGGTATAGAGCAAGGACTGGGCTGGGAGCCCGATCAGATACGATAATAGAGCCGATTGAGCAAGTGGGGAAAAAGGTAGAGCTGACATAGGGTATCAGCCTCCGACTAGGAAGACTTGTACCGATCGCTTTGGGAAGAAAGTTTTTGTGCTAGAGTGCGTTTCGGGTACGGGTCAGAGCTCAGCACTAGAGAACGACATCATCAATGGAACGGGAAGGTTGTTTGTAACCATGATCGAGGAATACTGTGACAAAGTAGATATCAAGACACCAACCATTCGGAATGTCGAACTAGGAGAGGACTTGCAGAATTGGACAGCCAAACCATCTTTGGTTCATCTGGAGTCCTGGTAGTGTGGAGTTGTAAAACTTTTGAAAAGAGCGCATGGTCAATTGAAACTTGAACTATGTACTACACGTTTTTTGTCATTCGCCTCTTTCAACATTCAGACATTCCTCTTTTGATTAAATAAAAAGAAATACTTTCTTAAAATTATTGCAAAATTATTTATTGTTTCATTCATACTTAGTTTTTCTTTTCAGTAATCAAAATAATAAAATAATGCACTCCGTGATTATGACATGTAACGAAACCCTCGAGCAAAGCGATCCAGATTATGAAATATGTGATGAATGTATGATGCCAAATAATCTCCCACAAGAAATCGAACAGCTGGAAAGCTAGAAAAAGCCTAATTTTAAGGAGATGAAAGTGTTCAACCTGGGAAGTGAAGAATACGTAAAAGAAACTCGAATCAGCACCCATCTTGAAGCAAATCATAAAAAATTAGTCGGGCTCCTCCGGTAGTACTTCAATGTGTTTGCATAGTCATATGATGACATGCTTGGGTAAAGCACTAACATCATTTCGCATCGATTGCCTACTAATACTGCTAGACCTCCAGTCAAACAAAAATCTAGAAAATTGAAACCAGACTTGAGTTTGAGGATAAAACAAGAAGTAACTAAGCAAATATAGGCAAACATAGTAGGGGTCACCAATTATCCCACTAGGTTGGCAAATGTCGTCGCGGTACCAAATAAGGATGGGAAGATCAGGATATGCGTTGATTATCAAGACCTTAAAAAGGCCAGCCCGAAGGAAGATTTCCCTTTACCAAACATTCATATCCTCATAGACATAGTAGGAATCATTTGTGGACTGTTTCACACGTCAAATCCTCATGTACGAAGAAGATGCAGAAAGACGGTGTTCACTACACCTTGGGGAGCTTACTACTATAGAGTCATGTCATTCGGCCTCAAAAACACTGGCAATACTTACATGAGAGCCATGACAAGCCTCTTTCATGACATGATTCACAAAATAGATCGAGGTTTATGTGGATATAATCATCAAGAAGTCTCAAAAGAGTTCAGAACATTTAGACAATCTGAAGAAGTTTTTTTAATGCTTGCGGAGGTATAGTTTGAGGTTGAACCCTTTAAAGTGCATTCAGAGTCCTTGCTGGAGAAAATGGCTTGGATTCATCATAAGCAGGAAAAGGATAGAATTTGATCCTTCAAAGATCAAATCCATTTAAGAGCTTCCACCACCAAGAGTAGGAAGGATGTGATGAGTTTCCTTGCTAGGATGAATTACATCAGTCGTTTCATAGCCCAATCTATGCCAATTTTTCAACCTATCTTCAAGTTACTGAAGAAGAATGAGGTTACAAAATGGATAGAGGAGTTTCAAAAATCCTGCAACAAAATTAAGGAGCACTTGTCAAATCCACCAGTATTGGTTCCTCCCGAGCTCGGGAAGCCACTATTTTTATACTTTTCGATCTAGGATAATTCATTTGAATTCATATTAGGACAACACGATGAGATTGGAAGAAAGGAGCAGGCCATCTATTACTTAAGCAAAAATTTCACTCCATACATGGCCAAATACACTTTGATAGAACACACTTGCTATGCCTTGACCTTGATCACCTAGATATTGAGGCATTACATGTCAGCATACACCACAAATTTAATATCCCGGCTTGACCCACTCAAGTATATCTTTCAGAAACCGATGCCTACAGGAAAACTAGCCGAATGGCAGATTCTTCTCAGCAAATTTGACATTGTGCACATAACACAGAAGGCCATCAAAGGACAAGCCTTAGCTGATCACCTTGTAGACAATCCACTGGATAAGTATTATGAGCCACTCATTCCATACTTCCCAGACGAAGAAGTGTTGTTTGCCGGAGAAGATATTGCAGAATCATACCTAGGATGGAGAATGTTCTTCGACAGAGCAGCAAATTTCAAAGGAATAGGAATAGGGGCAGTCCTAGTTTTAGAGTCAGGACACCATTACCTAACATCAGCAAAGATAAGGTTCCCTTGCACCAATAATACAGTTGAATACGAAGCATGCATCCTCAGGATTAGGATATCAGTTAACATAAACATCGAGAAGCTTTTGGTCATAGGGGATCCGGCTCTATTGATACATCAAGTGTAAGGAGAATGGACTACCAAGAATGTCAAGATCCTTTCATACATGCACTGTGTAAAGGAGCTATGCAAGAAAATCACAAATATCGAGTTCAAACACATTCCCAAGATACGAATAAGAATTACATCTACCCTATCGAGATAGAGATCAGGGATCAATATGCATATTTTTTTCATGTACACGAAGAGCCAAATGGAAAACCATGGTACTGCGACATTAAAAGATCCCTTAAAGCAAGAGAGTATCCTAAGAATACTACTAATAGTTAGGAGAAAGCACTTAGAAGGCTAGAACATCACTTTTTCCTCAATGGGGAAGTCCTGTATAGGAGGACCACATACTTGGGTCTGTTAAGATGTGTAGATGTCACTGAAGCAACTAGATTGCTGGAAGAAACACATGAAGGAAAGTGCGGACCCCATGTGAACGGTTTTACCTTAGCCAAGAAGATTTAGAAAGCTGGATACTTTTGGATGACCATGGAAAGCGATAGTATCGCTATGTGCAAAAATGTCACTAGTGTCAAATCCATAGGGATTTCATCTGAGTTCCACCTTATGAGCTAAACGTAATGGATTCACGTTGGCTATTTGCCGCATAGGGCATAGATGTAATCAGACCTATAGAGCCTATTGTATCTAATGGACACCATATCATCTTGGTAGAAATTGATTACTTCACCAAATGGGTCAAATCTTCTACATACAAAGTCGTTATGAAGAAAGTTGTAGCAAATTTCGTCTGTAACAAAATAGTTTGCCAATTTAGGATACCCAAGTCAATTATCACAAACAACGCACTTAACCTCAATAGTGATCTCATGAGGGAAATTTGTGAGAGATTCAGAAAATTTCACCATAACTCTACAACCTGCAGACCATAAATGAATGGAGCAACTGAAGTGGCCAACAAAAACATCAAAAGGATGCACTGAAAGATAGTGTACAATCATAGGTAATGGCACGAGAGATTATCCATCGCCTTGCTGAGTTATCGGACCACCATGAGGACATACACTAGGGCAATGCCATACATGTTGGTATATGGCACTAAAGTTGTGATACCCGCAGAGGTTGAGATACTATCTTCAAGAGTCTTTAAAGAAGTCAAGTCAGATGATGCAGAATGGATACGGGTCAAGCATAATGGTCATTGACGAGAAAAGAATGGATGCAGTATGCCATGGTCAGTTGTATAAAAAATAGGATGGCCAGTGCATTCAACAAAAGAGTGAAGCCTTGCTAGTTTATTCCGCAGTAGTTGGTTAAAAGTAAGTATTCCCTCATCAAGAAGAACCCAAAAGAAAGTTCAAACCAAATTGGCAAGGTCCGTACGTGGTCCAATGAGTGTTGTCAGGAGGAGCTCTTATCTTGGTAGAGATGGGCGGAAGAGTCAGCATGAAGCCTATCAACTCAGATACAATCAATAGATACTGCGTTTGAAGAAAATTGAGTTATGTTGTGGTTTTAATAGAACTATGCTCGACATAACTTCACATAGAGGGATGCATAGGACACACACGTAGGGTTTAATTTCTCTCTCTCCCCTTTCTTTTGTAATAGAAAATCCAAAAATCATCATGTATGCACTCGAAACTACGCCATGACTTGATTTCCTTTGTAAGGAATACGTAGACAATCCTCATTTGATTCAGTCATTTTTGTAATTAAACTACGTCCTAGCCTGATCCCATTTGGATACGTAGGTAGTCTGAGTCAGACTTGGCCACTTCTTTTTCAATCTCATCATTTTGCATATGTTGTAATCAAACTATTTTGACCTGATTCCATTTGGATATGTAGGCTGCCTGAATTAGTCTCGGTCATCTTCATCTTCATCATATTTTCTTTATCACTACCCATGAACTACGTTCAGACCTGATTCCATTTTGGATACGTAGGCAACGTGAAAAGGTTCGGTCATAACCCTTGAAAAACCTTTGAATGCATTAGCTTAGAGTAGGACGCAATCGAAATGGCAAGAAGTCACATCTCCAGAAGCATCATGGGGAATCGACATCAATGGGACAGAGTCTTCAAGATATGACGTTCATGTTCTAGGAACTTTTGAAACATATCCTAATCCAAAACGACGACATTTTCCAAAGAATTAAAAGATTTTTTCAAAATGTTCTATAAAGATATATTAACTTGTTCTACCTACCATACTTCATGGCATAACCTCATCAAAAAAGGGGCGGATCTAGGGCTACGGTCGATACAAACCAACACACCCCACCTGTCGACAATTTTCTTTGATTTTAGGACCAATGGAATACAAGGGAATGTTAGAACATACTGGGGAAAATGATGGATCCACCACTCCCTCATAATTAACATCCATCATTCCTTATGTAACTAAAAAACAAACTCACAGATCCTTTGCTGGTATCTCGGAACTAGGACGCTAACGCAGATAAAGTATATTATCTATAGCAAACTAGCTATTCAACTCAATAGAGCATCTTGTAACAGCAAGTCACTAGCCGGGCCAACCAGAGCATATTGTATATAGCAAACTGTCTGCTCGATAAATCGGAGCACCTTGTACATAATCAAGACGTCATCGTCGCCAATTGAAGCCCCGTATATAGCAAATCATCAACTCAATCGATAATCAAGCCTTGTCTTTGCTAATCGAAGCCCCTGTATATAGCAAATTTTTTACTTCACCAACGGAAATGATCTGCACCGCAAATCCACCACATCGAAGAGCAGAGTAGATAGATACAAACCTCGCCACCAATGTTCTGCCAATCGACGGCCACAATTTAGTTTCCCGGTTAGGAGTACCTCTTGGGCATGCTCCCCATTTATTTATTTTTTTCTCGAATGTTATCACATTTTGCTCAAGTAGCTTTCAGACATGATTACATTTTTTAGGATACAAACTCCTATCGTGCAGTGAAACTTTACATTTCAGTGAAATCACTCCCATCACGCAGAGATACTTTACAATTTAATGCAACTTCTCTCAACAAGCAGAGATGCATTCTACATTACAAGTCAACTACTCCATCGCGCAAAAGAACTCCCAACATGAGGAGACTTAATGCTCCGACAGTTGCGGAGTGGTACACAACCCGGCTAAAAATCGAGTCAGATTCAAGTATCCCATTAATCCTAATACCAAATAACGGTTAGCTAGCAGCCATGCAAAATCATTTATGTACTATTTACATCACATTTTAACATATTCTGTATTTCAATATATGGGTATGTGTTCGTTTTTGCAGGAACAAACATCACAACGTGGAACTTCTTCTAAGCAGCAAACCAAGCTACAATGTTATAGGGGACAACAAGCTCATAAGCGGGCTAAGGATCCGAGCTCAAACTCAACTACGATTAGTGAAACTCTAATTCTTCAAATTTTTCAAATCAAGCTGCAACTCAAAGCTATCATGAGTACCAAGTCTTACATCTCGCAGTATCGTCATAATACGATGCTGGGGCAGTTGTTGCAAGCATCGCTTCCCCAAAATCTTTGCTCCAGAACAGCATGAGGCTTGATCCTCATTAAGCACGAGATATGTAAGCAATTGAAAGCTAGAATTCAGTCTCAACTCCCCAAAAATCTTCCTAGAATCCTTCTTAACTCCTAATTCTACGGTTCATAATCTTCCTTAATCCAAATGTAATTCCTGCAATGTATGCCTAAAGTATAGACAAAATTGGCCTTGGTTCAATTTTTTTGGCCGAAAACTCTTTTATCGTCTCCGATGAAAGAGAGGCAGTTGTTGAAGGTCAATTTTGACCGTCCATTTTAAAAATAATTTATTTATACTTAATAATTTGCAATAAAATTTTGGAAAATATTTACAAGCAATAATACCTATTTTGCAAAATTAAATTAAGTATTAATGGTTTTAAAATTAATAATTTAGTATTATGCAATTACAAATATATCATACTTACTATTTTATGACTATTTAAATAACTTTTATATCATACATCTCATATGATTTATATTAATTTATCATACATCTCATATATCATATATTAATTTAAATATATCATACATCTCATATGATTTATATTAATTTAATGACTTACTCCTTGATTTTTAGTTAATTAGACCACTATGTTAATAACTCAAAATTAGTGTTATAATTTAGAAAACAAAGTATTTTTACAAATAATTAATTGAAAATAACTAGTAGTATATTTGATAATTATAATTTATTTATATTTAATTAAAAATAATTAAGTTTATTTAAATTAATTTTAAAGGGGTTAAAAGGCTAAAAGGCTGTAATTATAATTCTTTAATTAAACATAGAATGACTATCATTTAAATTAATCTTAGCCCAATTGCCAAGCCCAAAACCAAATGTGACCCAGGTCCAATTCCCTTCTATCCACCTTGGCAATCACCGTTGCCTCTGTTGGACCAATGAGATCACGCCACAACATCCGTTTTACGCCCTAACAAAACAAACATATTTGATTTGGACCGTCGATCCAAATCATCGATAGTCCACATTTATTCCTATTTCCCATTTATCTTTAAACCCCACCCCAGGTATTATCTCAATTATTGGATCAGACACATCCAACGGACCACATTTTTCAAATAACTTTTTCTTTAAAATATTAATATTTGAATTATCAGGGTCATTGATCAAATGAACCAATGGCCCAGATCCCGTATTGCATTTTTAACTCAGAGACCAAGCCTCTAACCCTTTATCATTTTCACACTGAATGACCGTCCCTCTTTCCTCTTTTCCTCTCTATTCTCTCAAACCTTCCATTCCCATAAGTTATGAAACCTTGCACAAATCGGTGCAAGGTCACAAATTCGATCCTTACAACACTCAATTTGTCTCCTATATTCACAAATCTCACCTGATTTTTTCCCTATTCATCGTTAAAATTCAAAACCCCAATTTGAAACCCCAGATATAAAAAATAAAACTTCATTCGTCTGATTTCCCCGCTCGTTCTTTCAAATCAGAGCATGCATGATTGATATCCTCAGATTCATCATCAACATTCGTTGTCCAAAGGTCAAACGCAATGACCTCTAGACAATGGAGCTTTTGACCGATGGATCCTCACTCTCAGGTTGAATGCTTTAGCCTCGTGCCAGCTAAAGGTTCTTGATGATTTTTTTTCCCTATGTTTCTTTGCTTTCACCCGGCTTGCTATCATCATCAATCTTTTGCCACTTTCCACTATCTAACTTGAATCTTCTGGAACACTAAGGCTTCAATGGCCACTATAAATAGTAGCCTTAATTACGCTCACCTAACATCACCAAGAACACCAACAAATAAATAAAAATCAATACGTAATATAGTAGTGTTTAGAATTATTTCAACTAAGGTTAAGTTCTCACTCAATTTTTGGTTTCTCACTAGTTCTGAATTACTCATTGGTTGAAGTTTTGAGTCCTTGGATCCTAAACGGCTAAACAAATTCTTTATTTAGTTTTTTACCTTAAAGGAGGTTAGTTAAACCTCAACTGTACTCTCTTTTGTTTGTTTGAATTACTAAGAATCAGTTGTTCTATTATCTCTTACTGGATTATGTTTTTGATAATATATATGGATAATTGCTTCGTGTGTTTGTTAATGGAATATGATTGATGAATAGATTCTGGAGTCATAAGTTCTTTAAGATATTGAAATTAGATCCATGTATTGATCCTAATGAATATCTGATCACTTACACTTATTGTTAAGCTTTTGAAAACAAACCAAAGAACTATGAAACTATCCTGATAGTAGTTTCATACCTCCCTAATGTTCTATTAGAACTACCATGACTGTTATACTAATCTGTCTTGGTTATTGTTGCATTTCTAGTGATTCACCTGATAACCTATACTTAAATGAATGTGAACTTATTTAGTGGTAAAAACAAGGCTGTCACTCTAGTTTTGGGAAGACAGTTCATGAAATTTGAACCGATCTCTTCTTTCTAACATGCCTCTATGATTCTATTAATTCTTAGAAGGTCATTGATTCTCTGATAGACCTTATGGTTGTATTATCACTCTATGTAAGCATGTCCTAAGCTAATTAGATACATGTACCACCCTTATATGTATTCTGATAGTTGTCATACCCTTATCTTAATCTATGAGGTTTGGTTAAGACATTTTATGATGTTTCATGTTGTGTTAGAGTGCTGAAATTAAATTTTACTATACCTGAAATCCCACACTTGCTTTGCATAACAGATCCTTAATGAGATGATACCCATGCCCCTTTTCTGAAACTCATGTAGTGACACTATTAACCTGATTCCATGATGATAACACTTTATTCATGTTTATAATAATGACTTCTGCTAAATGTCCCCTATGGGTGTTCTCTTGGATACCCTGCACTCATCTTGTTCTTCAATACCTCTGATTGTCTTTCATAATCATGTACATGTATACAATGTCCTTAAAACTTCTCTAAGCTCACACAAATAAACTAGTGTTATGTTGTGAATCTTAGATGATTCTTCTGCCCAGATTAAGTATAGCAGTATGCTTTATTCTCTAATGAGATAAGTATGAAGTTAAGAGCTCTTTTTAGAAAGAAGTGATCATGTCATTTACTTTAGAATGAAATAGGATTGTTAACTTGTATCTCTATTAATACTCTTTAGAAAGTTTCAATTGAGGATGTTAACATGTATCTATGTTAATACTATGTAGACGTTCTAATTGAAGTTGTTAAAAGTATCTTTGTTAATACTCTTTAGAAGTTTCAAATGAAGTTGTTAAGCTATATGTATGCTAGAAGATAAGACTTAGTTAAAGCCAGTCCTTGACTAATTTGATTGAAGGCTATTAAGAAGATGTAGTCATGAATAGTGATTGTTATGTTTATGAATTATGTCCCTCCTCTACTCCTAAGATATATCGCCCAGGTGTTTGGGTTCCTAGAGACATGACCCTAAACCCAAACCTGGTCGTGATGGCGCCTCTCGTGAAGACAAGGCCATGCGACACACTTTCAATTCACTTTAAGAAGTTAAAATAATAAAACAGAAGTCTCAAATAGAACTAAAATTCCAAAATAACAGAATAAGTTGCGGAAATAAAACCAACACAGCCCGACATCGGGGTGTCACCAGTCATGAGCATCTAAAATAATACTAAACGTCTGAAGTCTAATCCACTACTACATAACTGAATCAAAAAGAACTAAGATAGAGGGAGAATGCACTAGGTTGTGAATCGCCAAGCAGCTACCTAGTAAATCTCCGAAGGCCTGCTGGAACTATCAACCCTCAGGAGCAGGACCTATAGCGCCTGAATCTGCACACAGGGGTGCAGGGAGTAAAGTGAGTACTCCAACTCAGTAAGTAATAAAAATAAATGAAGATTGAGCGATATAAAATTACGTAAGGCACAACATTAAGCTAAAAGATACATAGCAAAAATCAATAAATTTAATTAAGTAGTAAAATCTCATAAACATCCTTTAAACAGTTAAACAATATATAGGGAAAAAAAACAACTAAAAAGTAAAGACATAATATTTGCCCCTCGGGCACAATAACAACAGAACCAGCACCTCGGGCAATGTCATAGAACAATACCTGCCCCTCGGGCTATATCTCATATCATAATGGGTACCTGCGCTCACTAGGGATGTAAAGACTCCGAGAGGGGCCCCTTACTGCCCAAGAACATAAACAAGCCATATCGTGGCATCATAAATAGGCTCTCAGCCTCATATAATTATCAAGCCACATCATGGCGTACAATCTCAGGCCCTCGGCCTCATTTTCATAATCAGTATATCACTGCTGCAGCATACAGCCCGACCCAAAATATCCTCACAACACAGGCCCTTGGCCTCACTCAGTTAGAATCTCATAAGCCCCTCGGGCATCAGTAAAACATGAAGCTCAGCTCAAAATATCTTTAAAATATTATTTAATATGTTTAAAATAGAATAACATAGCTGAGTTTTGAAGATAGTGAAAATGTAGCATGACTGAGCATCAGTATGAAATCAACAGTGAGGAAAAATATCATTTAAAATCCCCTAAGGGTTGAAACAGTTGGCACGAAGCCCAAATATGGCATTTAGCCCAAAATATAATGATATCAAATAATTAGCTATTAAATACACAGTAAAATAGTCATAAGGGATGGACTAAGTCACAATCCCCAGCGGTGCACGACCCCACGCTCGTCTCTCACCTCAACATAGCCGAACGTTGTGTAATACGGGATTTCATACCCTCACGACGGCATTTAAAATTATTACTCACCTCGAACTAGCCCGAAAAGCTACTCTGCAACACGCTAGCCTCTCGAACCATATCTACAAAGTTCATATTTTTATCATCAAATTATGCTAAACAAATGAATTCCAATTGAAAAATATCGATTTTAAGCACAAAAACAAAAATCAGTTCAAACCCGACCACTGGGCCCCATCCCAAAAATGGAAAAACTTTATACCAAAATGTTCTTCATCATCTCACGAGTCCGTACATATAAATAAATCAAAAATCGGAGTTGGTTTGATCCCTCAAATCATCCCTAGAAAGTGTCATAATTTCAAGCCCTAACTCCACCTTTTTTCTACTGATTTGCATGAATTAAACACTGATATTTTGTTCCTTAATCACAAATAATTTAGTTTTAGGGTCCACAATCCTTTCCTCAATGAAGAACAATGATTTCCTCTCTTTAAAATTGCCTCAAAGCTCTTTTGCTGTTAAAAAATGGTGTAAATGGTTTTAATGGTCGCGGGGGGGACTAATTTATATTCTGTCAAGACATTTCCGCATCTGCGGTCGTTTAACTACATATGTGGTACCGCTTCTACGGTCGGGACCACCGCATCTGCGGTCCTCCCTTTTAAATTCGAATTTCTGAATCTACGGTTCCATATCCGCATCTGCGACATCGTAGATGCGGTCCTCCTAGACGCTTCTGCGGTTTCTTGACAAATGCACTATCGCCGCTTCTGCGGTCAATCTTTCGCATATGTGGAGCCACACCTACGGTCCCCTAGCCGCAGGTGCGGAAATACCAAAAGCAGCACAATCTGCAGCTGCAATAATTTTTCAAACTCCCCGTCAACCATCCAAAATCACCCCGAGGCCCCCAGGACCTCAACCAAAAGCACCAACAGGTAACCTTATTCAAACTTGTACCAATCTTCAAAACACCTAAAACAACATCAAAACCACCAAAACTCATCGAATTCAAGCCTAAGGTTCTAAATTCTTCCGCATTCCACTTTTGATCAAAAACCCAACCCAAACACGTCCAAATGAACTAAAATTTTGCATACACATTTAAAATGACATAACGAAGCTATTGCAACTTCCGGAATTCCATTCCGACCCCTATATCAAAATCTCACCTATCAACCGTAAAACGCCAAAAACTTAATTTCGCAAATTCAAGCCTAAATCTACTCCGGACCTCCAATATACATTTCGATCACACTCCTAAGTCCCAAATCACCTCCCAAAGCTATCCGAACCAATGGAACTCACATCCGATCCCTATAACACATAAGTCAAATTCTGTTGACTTTTCCAACTTAAGCCTTCTTAAAAGAGACTAAGTGTCTCAAACCTTCTCAAAACCTTTTAGAACCCGAGCCAACCAACCTGATCACATACAAAACTGATAATTAAAGTAATTAGAAGCAAAAATAGGGGAAACAGAGTGGTAACTCATGAGACGATTGGTCGGGTCATCACACTAGATCAATTTGTGTTAGATAGTTTTGTGTAAATAGTCCTTGTCCTATATGTAGTAGGAGTAGAATATGTCCTAGTCTCGTATATAGTAGTAGTAGATTATGTATTATACATATAGCTCATTGTATCAATGTAAAAAAATAGATTTTTTCTCTTGTGCTTTCTCACATGGTATTAGAGTATTATATATATGGCTCATTGTATCATTGTTGAAAATAGATTTTTCTCCCATGAATTCTCACATCGTATCAGATCTTCAGTGATAGAATTATCATTGTGCTTCATTCCAATGACATCCAAGAAGAAACATCTCATCGGCGTGCAATTCTATGGAAACTTCATCTTTTTCCCAGGGTTCATCGCTGCTACAGTGGTACTGTGCATAGTCCATTACCACCATTAGATCTGAAACCCTTGGGTGACCAAACCCCAAAAATTCCTGTTCCATTGAAATAGAAAAGTCAGTCACCATGCGTTTTTTCGATTGATGACTCAAGATTGATTTGCATTATCTACTCAACTGTAAGTGTTGTACGAAAACTAACACTACCATCTTGTTCGAAAAATTCAGGTGAAAAAACCTCAACCAATCACTCTGGCAGAAAATCACTCACGCACCTCCATGCACTGCCAAAACTAGGGTTCCGACGAGCTACACTAACTTTCCAGGCCCATGTAAGCCATTCTACCACTTTTTGACAAAACCTCTTCAGGACAACTTATTCGTCCAGTGATTCCGAGCCTACCCATATAAATTACATCAAATTCTAACAATTTTTATATTTTCAGCATGAATAGTGATTTCCTCGCATGAACAGTAATTTCCAAAAAACTTTCTTTTTCCCGGATGATGTTTTAGAACATATTCTGTAGTGTGGAATTCGGCTTAGTCTCACTATTTTCTATCACGGCCCAATTTTCCCTCCGTTGGGTATCATGATTGCACCTAGTCTTAGGGACTAGGTAAGCTTAACATTTACTGAATAACAATAATAATAAATAAAATCTAACGGTCTTGAAATAGAAATCTCTACAAAATTTATAATTTTCAAAATCGGTAGTACAAGTCACAAGATCTAAGAGTCAAATAAGAAATAAGAGTGAATAATAAAGTAATTAATTCCAATTAAAGCATGAGTTGAAACTATTAAATAGGAAACTCAATCATATCGGGAACAACTTCATACAGGACCTAAGAACCCTAAAAGGCCAACTTTCCACAAATAAGTCCAAGCACACACTCGTCACCTCGCGTACATGGACTACAATAAATATAGAAGACTCAAATCCTAAGGGAAAATATCCCACACAAGGTTAGGCAAGTTAATTACCTCAAAGAAAACAAACCGATACTCTAAAATGAATTTCTCGAGTGAAATGACCTCCGGACAGCTCAAATCTAACCAAAATAATTTCAAATCACAAATAAAACTCGTAAGAAACTATTCTGGATCATAAAGCCTCAATCTTTATCAAAATCTTTAAATTGATATTAAGTAGACTCCCGATCCCGCACCTCGGAACTCGAAAATTTTCACAAAACCCGAACACCCATTCTGATGTGAGTTCAACCGTACAAAAATTATCGAATTCCGATACCATTTCAACCTTCAAATCATGATTTTTCATTATGAAAATTTTCTTCAACAGCCTCCATTTTCCTC
This sequence comes from Nicotiana glauca, assembly GCA_026770625.1. Lineage (NCBI taxonomy): Eukaryota > Viridiplantae > Streptophyta > Magnoliopsida > Solanales > Solanaceae > Nicotiana > Nicotiana glauca. The sequence goes on along the minus strand of MU756135.1, from coordinate 88,147 downwards.
AACCCAAAACACAAATTAAATGATAAAAATAAAGATAAAATCCTGGAATATAATAAATTCTAGGTGAAGAACACTTACCCAACCGATTTTCTTGAAAACCCTATAAAGAATCGCTCAAAACTGAGCTCTACAAGTCAAAATATGATAAAAATGGTCTAACCCTTGATTTGAAGATCTTATATTCTGCCCAGGCATCAAAGCATCGCGAATGCGGAGAAGGGAACTCGTTCGTGAAGAAGAAAAATGTAGGCTGCCAGGATAACCCTGCGCAAATGCAAGCTAAGGGGCGCGAACGCGAAGGGTAACAAACAGAACTTATGCGAACGCAGGAAGAATGAAGTGAACGCGAAGAAAAAATAGCCAACAGCCCCCCAGCTCCTAATTTCTACTACGCGAACACGAGGGAACAAATGCGAACGCAAAGAAGGAGAAAGAAAACTTTCGCGATTGTGAACGTGATCATGCGAACATGAAGAACAATGAATTTCCCCTCCAAATATACTCTTCACGAACACGAAGGAAATGATGCTAATGCGATTAAGGAAACAAGAAGACAGAAAACAGCAGTTCAAAAATTGGGGAAAATGACATGTAGCCCATCCGAAACATACCCGAGGCCGCTGAGACCTCGTCTAAACATACAAACAAGTTCCATAACCTAACGCAGACTCACTCGAGGCCTCAAATCACATCAAAATATGCCAAAAATGTAAATCATGCCATGAATCGAACTTATGATCTTTCAAACCTTCCAACTTCTAAAACTCGCGCCAAAACCTATCAAATCAACCCGGAATAATGCCAAATTTTGTAGACAAGTCCCAAATGACATAACAGAGTTGTTCCAACTCTCAAAATTGCATTCCAACCTCGATATCACCAAAGTCAACTATTGGTCAAACTTCTCCATCTTCCAAACTTCATCTTTTTCAACTTTCGCCGTAATGCTTCAAATTACCCTACGGACCTCCAAATCCAAATCTGGACACACGCCAAAGTCCAAAATCACCATACAAAGCTATTGAAATCATCCAAAACTCATTTCGGAGCCATTTACATAGATGTCAAATTCTCACTACTTAAGCTTCCAAAACTAAAATCCTTCTTCCAATTCGACTCTGAATTGTCACGCCCCAAACCTAGGGAGGCGTGGCTGGCACCCGGTGCTGGCCCGAGTGAACCACTTTGTAACTCATGATCATTCGACCAAAACTAGAACATTCATATGTTGAGTTAGCTGAACTCATTCCTTTTGTAACTATTATTGGCCCACATGGCCACAACTTTAGCTGAGCTCATTCCTTTTGTACCTATTATGGGCCCACATGGCCACAACTCATAATGTACAACTGTAAGTGGAAAGCACTGTTTCACCAAACTATTTGTCGTAAAACATGAACATATGGGCCATTAAGGCCTTTGACATACTGTAAAAAAAAGGAACCTATGTCGACAAAGCCTCTAAGATTATTTGACATCAAATGGAACAGGGTACCGGCCTACCCATAAGTCAGTAGCAAAACACTGACATGATGACTCATAGATTTGGTTGCACTCCGAACAAGGTGGAGTCTTACCGATCTTTCACTGAATGCCAATCTCGTCTACTATGAGGGCTAGTCAAACTCATTATCTATACCTGCAGGCATGAATGCAGCGTCCCCAATAAAAGGACGTTAGTACAAATAATGTACTGAGTATGTAAGGCACATAAATAAGTACATAAAAGACATTGATGAAATATAGAGTAAATAACTCAACCTGTATGTCTGGATAACTCTATAAATCATGAAATACTTATAGTTTCATGCATATGCGTATGAATGTTATGTCATGCATAGGTACATGTGTTCATATCATCATCAAGTCTCTGAGGGCATCCCATCATATCATCTCGGCCACTATGGGCAAAATCTTCAACGTATACCAGCTAATCAAGTGGAATAACTGTAAGGCCTTGTGACAATTTCCACTCAAAACTCGAGAGCTCGAAGATAAGTACAGATGTCTCCGTACCGATCTGCAAGGCTCTACTAAACTCGCTTATGACTTGTAGCACCTATGAACCTAGAGCTCTGATACCAACTTGTCACGACCCAATTTCTCCTCTGTTGGGTATTGTGATGGCACCTAGTCTTAGGACTAGGTAAGACTAACATTTACTGAATAACAACAATAATAAATAAAATCTAATAGTCACAAAATAGAAATCTCTACAAAATTTACAATTCTTAAAACTAGTAGTACAAGTCATAAGCTCTACAAAGTTTACTACAACTTCTAAATATGACCTTTTGGAAATAAGTAAAAATAGTGTGAATACAAAATAGGAGGTGAATCCGAAGTCTACGAACATAGCAGCAGGTTTACCTTGAGTCTCGTCAGCAAGAATTCGCACAACTACTAACAATCGAATACCTGGATCTACACACAAAAAATGTGCAAAAGCATAGTATGAGCACACCATAGCGGCGCCTAGTAAGTATCAAGACTAACCTCAGTGAAGTAGTAACGAGGAATAGTCAAGAAACCTACTGGTCTAATAACCTGAACAAGTATAAGTATAGGAACAACAGAGTATGATATCTACATAAAACTATGTGATATGACTAACAATACAAAAATTGCCATAAGAAAGGAAATAGCAAGTAACATCAGAACACCATAATAATGACACAGAAGAGTGAGCGGAAACACAACCTAAATCCAAAATCACAATACAACAAGGGCAAAGAAATAACTCAGCAACTAAGACCACTTTCACATAAGGTTTTAGTCAACAAACTCCACGAGGTACCGAACCTCGGACAAATCACATATCACAAATCTCAATACCTGAACCCTAACACTTGGAATCATGTGCCCTCATCACAACTTATAACCGCACTGACGACTCATGTGCAAAATGGGATCATTCTCACATAGAAGGCAGGTAAACAAGGGTGTGCATCTATACTCAACAATATCAAAAAAAAAACCTTTATCTGATAAGAGTGCTTAACTACGTGTATGGTTGTACAAGTGTCCTAACATAGTTCATACCAGTTAGTAAGCATAAGGAAACAAACGGACAGCACGTAGAATGTTTTCTCACAACTTTCATAATATAAAGGTCATACAGGAAATGTACCACCATACTAATATCAACAACAAGAATGTCCCCAGGCCATCACAAATCATCACAATCAATCCCTGAAATAGCCCACCTTGTCTCACCACGTGTGCTATAACAAAATAAGTACCCACATTGTCTCGCCACACGTGTAGTATAGCGTTCCCACGTTGTCTCTACACATGCGCAGCCCACATATATATATCCCACCTTATCACACCGCATGTGAAAATATCAATAGTAACAACAGCGCGACAAAAACCTCGTGCAACGCCATAATAACAACTGCACGGTAGAAACCTTGCACATCATAATATCAATAACCGCACGGTAGAAACCTCATGCACCACTACAAGTACAAAAACAACAATGACAATAATTACAAGAATGGGGAAAGTAAATCAACTCAAAAACTTTCGATCATAAAGTGACGGTAAAACTAGCTCACACGGAATAACGACAATAGAGAATACTAGGCATAATAAAAATAGCTCAACAAGGGAGAAAATAATATGTAACAAAAATCCTACAATATGTAGTTCAACAACAAGGAAGCTAACACAAGTCAAATAATTCCAAATAAGGACACATCAACTAAATATAGGTTATCTAAGAATATACAACGAATTCGGTTAAGGATGAGCAGCGGAAAGATAATCATAACCTCAATTAAGACTAAACAATTACAAAAGAGATAAAATTGATTTCCAATAAAGACAAGCAGTTATGTAAAAGATAGCATGACAATAAGAGAGGTAAAAATCTCCAGTTAAGTCAAATAAGAGTCAAATAAGAAATAAGAGTGAATCATAAAGCAATTAATTCCAATTAAAGCATGTAGAGGTGAAACTAGTAAATAGAAAACTCAAGCATATCAAGAACAACTTCATACTCAGTGAATATAAGGACCTAAGAACCCTAAAAGGCCAACTTTCCATAAATAAGTCTGAGCCGCACTCATCACCTCGCGTACACAAACTACAATCAACATAGAATACTCAAACCCTAAGGTAAAATCCTACACACAAAGTTAGGCAAGATACTTACCTCAAAGAAGACAAACGGTACTCTAAAATGAACTTCTCGGGTGAAATGACCTACGGACGGCTCAAATTTAACCAAAATAACTTCAAAGCACAAATAAAACTAATAAGAAACTATTCCGAATCATAAAGCCTCAATCTATATCAAAATCTAAAAATCGGTCTAAAAGTTGAACCCTAGAACCGCATCTCGAAACTTGACGAATTTCAAAAAACCCGAACACCCATTACGATACGAGTTCAACCATACAAATATTATCAAATTTGGATACCTTTTTGCCCTTCAAATCATGGTTTTTCATTTTGAAAATTTTCTTCAAAAACCTCCATTTTCCTCAACTCAAAACACAAATTAAATGATAAAAATGGTCTAACCCTCGATTTGAAGATCTTATATTCTGCCCAGACATCATAGCATCGCGAACGCGGAGAAGGGAACGCGTTCGCGAAGAAGAAAAATATAGGCTTCCAGGATAACCTTATGCGAACGCGAGATAAGGGGCACGAACGTGAAGGATAAGAAATAGAACTTATGCAAATGAGGGAAGAATGAGTGAAGAAGAAATAGCCAACAGCCCCCAGCTCCTAATTTCTACTATGCGAACGCGAGGGAACAAATGCAAACGCGAAGAAGGAGAGAGCAAACTTTCGCGTTCGCGAAATTGATCATGTGAATGCAAAATACAATGAATTCCCCCTCCAAAATTACTCTTCGTGAATGCGATTAAATAAATCAAAAGACAAAAAATAGCAGTTCAAAAATAGGGGTACTCATAGCCCATCCAAAATACACTCGAGGCCCACGAGACCTCGTCAAAAACACAAACAAGTTCCATAACCCAACACAGACATGCTCAAGGTTTCAAATCACATTAAAACCATGCAAAAAATTCAAATTGTGCCATGAATCGAGCTTTCAACTTCCAAAACTCGCGCTGAAACCTATCAAATCAACCCAGAATGACGCCAAATCTTGCAGACAAGCCTCAAATGATATAATGGAGCTATTCCAACTCTCTAAATTGTATTTCAACCCTAATATGACAAAAGTCAACTATTGGTCAACCTTTTCTATCTTCCAAACTTCAACTTTCCAACTTTTGCTGAAATGCTTCAAATTACCCTACAGACCTCCAAATCTAAATTTGTACGTGCGCCTAAGTCCAAAATCATCATACGAAGCTGTTGACATCATCTAAAACTCATTCCGGAGATGTTTAGACAAAAGTCAAATTCCGGTCAAATTCTCACTACTTAAGCTTACAAAACTAAAATCCTTCTTCCAATTCGACTCTAAATCATCCGGTAACGGAACTCCACCACCCACACAAGTCAATAAACCTAACATGAAGCTGATAAAGACCTTATTCCATTGAACAAAGCTCAAATTCGCAAACGACCGGCTAGGTCGTTGCATTTTCAAATTTTTTCGGTGACTTTTCGGCCAACTTCTGTTTATCGACAACCACTTAGTTTTGTTGCTCAGGGGCAGTCTAGTGGCCTTGAATATAGAATAATCAACCTGTAGATATTTTTACTAAGTCCATCACTGGTCCTCGTATTAGTTATATGTGTAACAAGCTCGGTATATATGATTTGTACGCACCGGCTTGAGGTGGAATGTTATATAGTTTTATGTAAATAATCCTAGCCCCATATGTAGTAGGAGTAGAATATGTCCTAGTGTCATACGTAGTAGGAATAGAATATGTATTATATATATGTCTTATTTTATAATTATTAAAAAGAAAAAGATTTTTCTATCGTGCATTCTCATAATATGCAGTGCTCTATTTCTTATATATGCTTGAAATTAATTTTTGATCATGCCTAACATGTTATTTGTGAGTCATATACTTAGATTTTGAAATGTGGTTATAACAGTGTGAATTGGATGTCTTATGATCTTATGGTACTCCGTATTAGCTGTTATGAGAAATGTATATACTTATGTGGTGCGGTATCACAGTGGTATAGGGATCTACATTGAGTTCCTTATTATAACCTAAATTTGTAGAGAAGAATGAGTGTGTGTAGTGAGGGGTATTTGAGAGTATAGTTTAATTTTTTGGTTGAGTTACTCTCGCTAACACAATCACTACCCTGGGTCTCGAGACCCTTGGGAACTTTGAAGTGCTAGGGATCCAAAGAGTACCTTGGCCATGAATGAAATTCTACCCTTAGCCTCGAATCTGCTGACATTCATTAATCCTTTGAGGTTTAGTGTTTAACAACAAAAAAGTCTTTCATTGTGAATCACTTCTCTATCTTTGGCTCCACACTAGTTTTTATATTCTGTATCTCCATTGAATAGCATATCTAATGACCTTCTTTTATTTCTTGAACACGTGTTACAATCGGGCCTGCCGAGTTCTATAAGAACTCAGGCTCAAGTCTTGTACCTGCGCATATTGGAGTCTGAAGTTGTTTTTGTATGTTCTCGCTACTTGCTGGGCCTTCTTCTTTTCAAGACCAAACCAGTGCCAATTCTCGCCATTTACTATTTCATTAAGTTTACTGTCATTTGTTTCCCACATGTACATAACACTTACCATATTTGATTGAATGTTTTACTTTATTTCTTTAAACTATGTAAATAATCTAGGCAAGCCCTAAAAGACATAGGATTAAAAGAAGCATTAGACATAGAAGTAGATAATTGCAATTTGTTAGTCGTTTATACTATTAACCTCTTAATCTTTACTAATAATTGTTCGTGAAGTGTTTTGAGACCAAGATAGCCTTAACGAAGGATGACAGTCTCCTCTTTTTAAAAATCAAAAATGGAATCCAAATTGGTCTTTTAATCGATATTTTCTACAAAAGAAAATCGCACAAACTTTGTTGCAAATCCAAGGTTTTTTGGACGATTTTCTTCAAAATGAATATGAGGTTTTAGAACTAATTTATAAGGTATGCCTAAAGACTATTTCTCTAAATAAGCTTCACTTTACAAAGATTATACTGTGACGACCCGGCCGGTCGTCTTAAGAATTAATGTCTCGATCCCCTATTAACTGCTTTCCCTAAGTTTATTTCTGCTAATTTGGTTTGCCGGGACGTTCGGTGTTGGGTTTAAGTGAGTTTTGGGACACTTAGTCCCTAAATGAGAGTTTAAGTGTTGCAAAGTGGTCCATAGTCAGAACAGTGTGAAGACGACCTCGGAATGGAAATCTGATGGTTCTGTTAGCTCTGTTAGGTGATTTCGGGGTTTGTGAGCGTGTTTGGAAAGTATTTTGGAAGTCCGTGGCTCATTTAGGCTTGAAATGCCAAAGTTTGAATTTTTGAAGTTTCCGGTCCGATAGTGAGTATTTTATTCGAGGGTCGGATTGGAATTCCGGAAATTGTAGAAGCTCCGTCATGTCATTTGGGATGTGTGTGCAAAAGTTCAGGTCATTCAGACGTGTTTTGGTTAGTTTTTTTATGGAAAGCGTGTTTTGATGAAAATCGAAGTTCTTAGGCTCATATCCTTGTTTCATTCGAGTTTTCGGCGTTGTTTTAGGTGGTTTGAAGATTGGTACAAGTTTGAATAGGGCATTTGGTGTTATTGGTTCTTTTGATTGAAGTCCCGGGGGCCTCGGGATGATTTCAGGTGGTTAACAGAGAAAATTTTGAAGTGTTGCAGCAGCTGATTCTTCTCTTCTGGTATTTTTGCTTTTGCGGCTTGGGAACCATAGAAGCAGAGCTGCATAAGCGGCTATTCCATCACAGGAGAGGAATTTGGGCTCCCTCAGCTTTTCCGCAGGTACAAAAGATTAACCGCAGATCCGGTTACGCACCTGCGAGACCTCTATCGCAGATACAGCCTGGGTCATTTGTGAGAAACCGCAGAAGTGGTAAGTATTTCGCAAAAACGACAATCGTAGGTGCGGTTTAAGACCGTAGAAGTGGAACCCTGGAGTTTAGTGAATAGCCACAGAAGCGGAATTTGTTCCGCAGAAGCGGAAACCACTGTTCAGGTATAGATATTTCGAGGGTTAGTTTTCAAAAATTAGAAAAATCAAATTGAGCTCTGGGAAGGGCAATTTTGAGAGGGTTTTGAAGAGGAGATTATTGGGTAAAGTTTCTTTAATCTCTTCTAGTTATATTTCATCATTATGTAGTTAAATTCGTCATTAAAATTCGAATTGAGGATCAAAAATTGGAAAAAATTGGGTGAAACTTTATAGGCTAAACTATTGAGTTTTGAGTGGGTGTTTGACCTCCGATTTTAGGGATTTTTATATTTTTAGACTCGTGAGAGTACGAGGGTTCTGAAAATGTAAAAATTATTCAATTTTGAGATGTTGGCCTGAAGGGCATTTTGGTCATTTTACCTAATTTCACGCTGTAGCTTTGCATTAAATAGTGAAACTGGTTCTTTGCAATGTTATTTACGATATGTAATTGAATTGAATAGATTTGAGCCATTTGGAGTCGGATACTCGTGGCAAAGGCGTGGTTTCTGGTTGATTCTTGTACTAGCTCAAGGTAAGTGGCTTGTCTAACCTTGTGTGAGGGACCTTTCCCCTTAGGACTTGTTATTTGGTATTTGAGTGCCTTGTACGCGAGGTAACGAGTGCGTACTTGAGGCAATTGTTGAAAATCCGATTTTTACTTAAGATATTGAGTTTGAGTTTCTTTCATATTTGCTTTATTCTACTTGTAATTATAATCTGTGCTAGATTAGGAAAGCATGTTTAGTTGATTTAACTTGCCTAATTGCTTAAGTTGCCTTGATAGTACTACGTGAAGCATGCTAGCTAGTACTACCTATTGCTTGTATTTTGTACTTCATTTCTATGTATCTTCTAGTTGTGATTGTGCATTTATGTTGGGACTGCAGATGTGGGATTCCGATAGCTCCCCCCTTATTTGTCTACTTGGGACTATGGGTTCGATTCCCGGTAGATCCCCCTGCAATTTTACTTTGGGACTGCGGGTTAGATTCCCGATAGATCCCCCTGCACTTTTACTTTGGGACTGCGGGTTAGATTCCCGATATATCCCCCTGCATATTGATGGTTGGACTATGGGACAGTATCCCGGGAGTACTGTCCCGGGAGATCCTTCAGATTTACATATGTGATGGACTATGGGACGGTATCCCGGGAGATCCACTTGATAGATGAGAAGAAGGACTACAGCACGGTATCCTGGGAGATCCTCATGGTTATCACTGGTTTTGAGTTGTACACATTCCGTGTTTACTTTGTTCTTGTGTAGTTGTTATTGCCTCGTATGCCTGTCTTATTTTACTATTGTGCTCATTATTACTACCATTTCTTTCATACTGTTAATTTATTATTATATTTTACCTCAGTAGGGCCCTGACCTTTCTCGTCACTACCCAACCGAGGTTAGGCTTGGCACTTACTGAGTATCGCTGTGGTGTGCTCATGCCCCTTCTGTGCATGTTTTTCATGTGCAGATCTAGGTTCCTCCACCCAAGAATACTATCATCGAGGCGGAGAGATCTAGCGGAGACTTCGAGGTACATCTGCAGCGTCTGCAGACCAAAAAGTCTCCTTCCTTATTCTATCTGTAGTGTTTAGATTCTAACATACTTTTGATATAGACATTCTGGAGATTAGAGCATTTACAATATTTCTTTTAGCGTGTGTTTCCCATGAGTTTTTGGGTTTTGGGATTGAGTTGTAGACTTTCGCATTTCTTTTGAGTTGTACAGGCCGAGCGGCCTTATATGCAATTATTGTTTTTATATGTTCAGTTTTAATTAATTATTTCGCGAGTTTTGTTTTTATTTTCGTATTGTTAGGCTTACCTAGTTATAGGGACTAGGTACCATCACGACATGTTCACGGAGGGTGAACTGGGATCGTGACAAGTTGGTATTAGAGCTCTAGGTTCATAGGAGTCACGGAACACAGGCCGATTTATTAGAGCCTCGCTGATCGGTACGGAGACGTCTGTACTTATCTACGAGAGGCTATGTAACTATTTAGGAAAAATCTTTATTTCATTTGAATTCCTTGTCGTGTGATATTTTTTACATCAATTCTAAATTTATGTCTTCTATTCTCTCACAGATGGTGAGGACACGTGTTACTCGAGATGATCAGGCATCCGTGCCCCCTACTGCAGCCGTCGGAGGTCGGGGCGGGGGGAGAGGTCGGGGCCATGCACGTGGTGTAGCCAGAGCACCTGCACGAGCTTCCATCGAGGCACCACCAGCAGATCCAGCCGGAGTCCAGGCACCTAGCATGCCTACTACTGCCACTACTACTCCAGCAATCCAGCAGACTTTGGCTCAGTTTATGAGTATGTACACCACCTTGGCTCAGGCAGGGTTGCTTCCCCTTGCTGCAGCCACATCCCAGGCCGGGGGAGGAGCACAGACTCCCACCGTCTGCAATCCTGAGTAGCGAGTGCGGGTTTAGCAGGCTCCCTAGATTATTCCCGCACCACCTGCAGCGCCAGTTCAGCCCGAGGATGGGTCAGCTACTTCAGAGGACGAGTAGCGGAGACTTGAAAGGTTCAAGAAGTATGATCCCCCAGTCTTCAGTGGAGTAGCATCAGATGATGACTTGAGATTTCTAGAGGAGTTTCATCGTATCCTTCACACTATGGGCATAGTAGAGTCCAGCGGGGTTTCTTTCACTGCTTTTCAACTTTGGGGAGCCGCCTATGATTGGTGGCACACTTATGAGACAGACAGTTCAGTCGAGGCTACTTCACTTACTTGGACCCAGTTCCTTGATATTTTTATGAGAGAGTTTGTTCCCTAGAGTCTCAGGGATATATGGTGCGCAGAGTTCGAGCATTTGCGCCAGGGTGCTATGACCGTTTCGGAGTATGCTATCCATTATACCAGGTTGGCCAAGCATACACCGGCTTTGGTTGCTACAGTTTGGGAGAGAGTTCGCAGGTTCATGTAGGGTTTTATCCCACCCATCAGATCTAGCATGGCTCGAGAGTTGGAGATGGACATTCTTTATCAGCACGTAGTGAGCATTGCTAGGAGGATTGAGGGTATACTCGCCAGGGAGCGAGGGGAGAGGGAGGCCAAGAGGTCTCAAGAGTCGGGTTACTACTCTAGTGCCCATACCCCATCAGCAGGTCATTATGGTAGAGGTTATGTGGGTCGCCCTATTCATTCAACTCTTCTAGCAGCCGACAGTGCTCCAGCTCCGCCTATACCTCAGGAGCCTTACTATGCACCTCTAGTTTCTAGCGCACCTCCTGTGCGGGGTACTTCCAAGGGTCATTCTAGTAGACCTAGCCCTAGTCAGTCACAGCCACCACGTCCTCCCAGACCTTGTTTCGAGTGTGGTGATACACGCCACATGGTTAGGGACTGCCCCAGACTTGGTAGGGGTGCATCTTCACAGACTACTTAGCCTCAGTGTGCTCCTCAGAGTTCTCAGGCCATGATCACAGCTCCAACTGCTACCCCACCTGCCCAGCTGGCTAGGGGCGGAGGTTGGGGAAATAGAGGTCGCCCTCGAGAAATGGGTCGGGCCAGATATTATGCTATTCCTACTAGTACTGAGGTTGTTACCTCCGACTCTGTCATTAAAAGTATTATACTAGTTTGTCATAGAGAGGCATCGGTTCTATTTGATCCAGGCTCTACTTATTCTTATGTGTCTTCTTACTTTGCTCCGCATTTGGGTGTGCCTCGGGATTCTTTGAGTGCCACCGTTTATGCTTCTACTCCTATGGGAGATTCTCTTATTGTGGACCGCGTTTATCGGTCATGTTTGGTTACTATTCGTGGTTTTGAGACCAGAGCGGATTTATTGTTACTCGGTATGGTTGATTTTGACATTATTTTGGGCATAGAATGGTTGTCGCCCCATTTTGCTATTCTTGATTGTCACGCCAAAATCGTGACGCTGGCTATGCCAGCTATTCCGCGTATTGAGTGGAGGGGTTCTTTTGATCACACTCCCAGTAGAGTTATCTCTTTCCTTAAAGCTCAGCGTATGGTTGAGAAAGGGTGTGCCGTATATTTAGCTTATGTGAGAGATGTCAATGTTGATACCCCTTCTGTTGATTTAGTTCCAGTGGTACGGGATTATCCCAATGTGTTCCCAGCTGATCTTCTGGGCATGCCGCCCGATAGAAATATTGATTTTGGCATTGATCTATTGCCGGGCACTCAGCCCATTTCCATTCCTCTGTATTGTATAGCTCCTCCTGAGTTGAAGGAGTTGAAGGATCAGTTACAGGAATTGCTTGGTAAGGGTTTTATTCGACCCGGTATTTCACCATGGGGTGCTCATGTTTTGTTTGTGAAGAAGAAGGATGGTTCTATGCGTATGTATATTGATTATCGCTAGCTGAACAAGTTTACAGTGAAGAACCATTATCCTTTGCCTCGTATTGATAATCTGTTTGACCAGCTTCAGGGCGCACAGGTATTTTCTAAGATTGACTTGCGCTCAGGTTACCATCAGTTGAAGATTCGGGATCTAGATATCCCGAACACTGACTTCAGGACTCGATATGGTCATTACGAGTTCCTTGTTATGTCATTTGGGCTGACCAATGCCCCAGTAGCTTTCATGCATTTGATGCAAAGTGTGTTCAGACCATATCTTGACTCGTTTGTTATTATTTTTGTTGATGATATTTTGGTGTATTCCCGGAGTCTGGAAGATCCTGAGCAGCACTTGAGGACCGTGCTTCAGACCTTGAGGGAGAAGAAGTTATATGCAAAGTTCTCAAAATGTGAGTTTTGGCTGAGTTTTAGGCCACATGATTTCGAGTGAGGGTATTCGGGTCGATCCGAGGAAGATGGAGGTTGTAGTTAGTTGACCCAGGCCGTCCTCAGCTACAGAGATTTGCAGTTTCCTTGGTTTGGCGGGCTACTACCATCGCTTCGTGGAGAGATTTTCATCGGTTGTGGCCACTATGACTAGATTGACCCAGAAGGGTGCCCCATTTCAGTGGATAGAGGAGTGCAAGGCGAGATTTCAGAAGCTCAAGACAGCTTTGACTACAGCCCCAATCTTGACGTTGCCTACATGTTCGGGGTCTTATACTATCTATTGTGACACCTAGAGAGTTGGCCTTGGAGCAGTGTTGATGTAGGACGGTATGGTGATTGCCTACGCGTCCAGGCAATTGAAGATACATGAAAAGAATTACCCTGTCCATGACCTTGAGCTAGCTGTTATTGTTCATGCCTTGAAGATCTGGTGTCATTATTTGTACGGTGTGCCTTGTGAGATCTATACTGACCACCGGAGCTTGCAGCACTTACTCAAGCAAAAGGATCTAAATATGGATCAGAGGAGGTGGTTAGAGTTGCTGAAGGATTATGACATTACTATTCTGTATCACTCTGGAAAGGCCAATGTGGTGGCGGATGCCTTGAGTCACCGGGCGGAGAGTTTGGGTAGTTTGGCATATTTACCAGCTTCAGAGAGGCTTATGGCGATGGATGTTCAGGCGTTAGCCAGCCAGTTTGTGAGATTGGATCTTTCGGAGCCCAGTCGGGTTCTAGACAGTGTGGTTTCCCAGTCTTCCCTATTTGATCATATCCGGGAGCGGCAGTATGATGACCCTCATTTACTTGTCCTTAAGGACAAGGTTCAGTGTGGAGATGCCAGGGATGTGACCATTGGAGATGATGGGGCATTGAGGATGCAGGGCTCGGATTTGTCTGCCCAATGTTGATGTCCTTCGAGAGTTGATTCTAGCAGAGGCCCATATTTTGCGGTATTTCATCCATTCGGGTGCCGTGAAGATGTATCACGACTTGAGGCAGCACTATTGGTGGAGGCAGATGAAGAAATATATAGTTGGTTATGTGTCTAGATGCCTTAACTGCTAGCAGGTGAAGCATGAGCACCAACGCCCGGGTGGGTTGCTTCAGCAGATAGAGATTCTGGAGTGGAAATGGGAGCGCATCACCATGGACTTTGTATCTGAACTCCCACGTACCTTGAAGAACTTTGATTCCATTTGTGTTATTGTGGATCGGCTGACCAAGTCCGCTCATTTCATTCCTGTATGTACCACTTATTCATCGGAGCGATTGGCGGAGATTTATATCCGGGAGATTGTCCGTCTGTATGGTATTCCAGTTTCTATCATTTCAGACAGAGGTACTCAGTTTACATCGTGGTTCTGGAGAGCCATGCAGCAGAAGTTAGGCACTCGGGTAGAGTTGAGCACAGCATTTCAACCCCAGACGGACAGACAGTCTGAGCGCACTATTCAGATTCTTGAGGATATGCTCCGTGCGTGTGTGATTGAGTTTGGAGGGTCTTGGGATCATTTCTTGCGATTGGCAGAGTTTTCTTACAACAACAGTTATCAGTCCAGTATTCAGATGGTGCCGTATAAGGCTTTATATGGTAGAAGGTGTAGATCTTCGGTGGGTTGGTTTGAGCCGGGCGAGGCCAGGCTATTAGGCACAGAGTTGGTACAGCATACGTTGGAGAAGATTAAGATGATTCAGGATAGACTCCGTACAGCCTAGTCCAGATAGAAGAGTTATGCGGACAGGAAGGTTCGTGATGTTTCATAAATGGTTGCTGAGCGGGTTCTGCTTTGGGTTTCGCCTATGAAAGGCGTCATGAGGTTTGGGAAGAAAGGAAAGTTGAGTCAGAGGTTTATTGGCCCTTTTGTGATCTTAAGGCGAGTTGGGGAGGTTGCCTATGAGCTTGCCTTACCTCCTAGTTTGGTCGGAGTTCATTTGGTATTTCATGTTTCAATGCTCCAGAGGTATCACGATGACCTGTCACACGTGTTGGATTTCAGTTCAGTCCAGTTGGACAAGGACCTATCTTATGTTGAGGAGCCAGCGGCTATATTGGACAGGCAGATCAGAAATTTGAGGTCAAAGAACAAAGCTTCAGTGAAGCTTCAGTGGCGGGGTTAGCCGGCCGATGAGGCGACTTGGGAGATCGAGCATGATATGCGCAGCAGTTACCCTCATCTTTTCACTACTTCAGGTATGTTCTCTATGCTCGTTCGAGGACGAACGAATGTTTAAGTGTAGGAGGATGTGACAACCCGACCTGTCGTCTTAAGAATTAATGCCTCGATCCCCTATTAACTGCTTTCCCTAAGTTTATTTCTGCTAATTTGGTTTGTCGGGACGTTCGGTGTTGGGTTTCAATGAGTTTTGGGACACTTAGTCCCTAAATAAGAGTTTAAGTGTTGCAAAGTGGTCCATAGTCAGAACAGTGTGAAGACGACCTCGGAATGGAAATCTGATGGTTCTGTTAGCTCTGTTAGGTGATTTCGGGGTTGGGAGCATGTTTGGAATGTATTTTGGAAGTCCGTAGCTCATTTAGGCTTGAAATGCCAAAGTTTGAATTTTTGAAGTTTCCGGTCCGATAGTGAGTATTTTATTCGAGGGTCGGATTGGAATTCCGGAAATTGTAGAAGCTCCGTCATGTCATTTGGGATGTGTGTGCAAAAGTTTAGGTCATTCAGACGTGTTTTGGTTAGGTTTTTTATCGAAAGCGTGTTTTGATGAAAATCGAAGTTCTTAGCCTCAAATCCTTGTTTCATTCGAGTTTCTAGCGTTGTTTTAGGTGGTTTGAAGATTGGTACAAGTTTGAATAGGGCATTTGGTGTTATTGGTGCTTTTGGTTGAAGTCCCGAGGGCCTCGGGATGATTTCGGGTGGTTAACAGAGAAAATTTTGAAGTGTTGCACCAGCGGATTCTTCTCTTCTGGTATTTTCGCTTCCGTGGCTTGGGAACCGCAGAAGCGGAGCCGCATAAGTGGCCATTCCATCGCAGGAGCAGTATTTGGGCTCCCTCAGCTTTTCCGCAGATGCGGTTACGCACCTGCGAGACCTCTATCGCAGATGCGGCCCTGGGTCATTTGTGAGAAACCGCAGAAGCGGTAAGTATTTGGCAAAAGTGGCAACTGTAGGTGCGGTTTAAGACCGCAGAAGAGGAACCCTGGATTTCAGTAAGCGGCATTTGTTCAGCATAAGTGGGACCACAAATGCGGACCCTTGTCCGCAGAAGCAGAAACCACTGTTCAGATATAGAGATTTTGAGGGTTAGTTTTCAAAAGTTAGAAAAATCAAATTAAGCTCGGGGAAGGGCAATTTTGAGAGGGTTTTGAAGATGATATTATTGGTTAACGTTTCTTTATTCCCTTCTAGTTATATTTCATCATTATGTAGTTAAATCCATCATTAAAATTTTAATTGAGGATCAAAAATTGGAAAAAATTGGGTGAAACTTCATAGGCTAAACTATTGATTTTCGAATGGGTGTTTAACCTCCGATTTGGGAGATTTTTATATGGCTAGACTCTTGAGAGTATGAGCGTTCTGAAAATGTAAAAATTATTCAATTTTGAGATGTTGGCCGGAAGGGCATTTTGGTCATTTTACCTAATTTCACGTTGTAGCTTTGAATTAAATAGTGAAACCAGTTGTTTGCAATGTTATTTATGATACGTAATTGAATTAAATAGATTTGGTCCATTTGGAGTCGGATACTCGTGGTAAAGGCATGGTTTCTTGTTGATTTATGTACCGGCTCATAGTAAGTGACTTGTCTGACCTTGTGTGAGGGACCTTTCCCCTTAGGATTTGTTATTTGGTATTTGAGTGCCTTGTACGCGAGGTGACGAGCGCGTACTTGAGCCAATTGTTGAAAATCCATTTTTTACTAAAGATATTGAGATTGAGTTTCTTTCATACTTGCTTTATTCTACTTGCAATTATAACGTGTGCTAGATTAGGAAAGCATGTTTAGTTGATTTAACTTGCCTAATTGCTTAAGTTTCCTTGACTATACTACGTGAAGCATGCTAGGCCAGTACTACCTCTTGCTTGTCTTTTGTACTTCATTTCTGTGTATCTTTTAGTTGTGATTGTGCATTTATGTTGGGACCACGGATGTGAGATTCCGGTAGCTCCCCCCTTATTTGTCTACTTTGGGACTACGGGTTCGATTCCCGATATTGTAACGACCCAACCCGTCGTCTCATGTGTTACTGACCCGTTTCCCCCGTTTATTTCTTCTTCATATTTCATTATCGACATTTGTTGTGTTAGTGTTGAATTGGATTGGTTTTGATAGGAAATGAGATACTTAGTCTCTTTAAGGAAGGCTTGGTTTGGAAAAGTCAACCGAATGTTGACTTATGAGTTAGAGGGCTCGGATGTGAATTTCGGTGATTTGTTTAGCTTCGGGAGGTGATTTGTAACTTAAGAGTGTGATCGAAAGTGATTTTGGAGGTCCGGTGTAGAATTAGGCTTGCATTGGCGAAGTTAGAATTTTGGCGAATTCCGGTTGATAGGTGAGATTTTTATCCAAGGGTCGGAATGGAATTTCGAGAGTTGCAGTAGCTCCATTAGGTGATTTTGGATATGTGTGCAAAATTTCAGGTCATTCGGAGGTTTTTTGGTCGGGTTTTTGATCGAATGCGTGATTCGGAAGTTTTTAAGAAACTTAGGCTTGAATCCGATGTGATTTGACGGTTTTCGCGTTGTATGATGTGTTTTTAGGATTGGAACAAGTTTGAATGAGGTTTTAGGATGTGTTGGTGTTTTTGGTTGAGGTCCCGGGGGCCTCGGGGTGAGTTCGGGTGGTTAAACGCAGAATTTTTGAAGTTTGTTGTAGATTCATATTGCTGGTATCTGGTATTTTCGCTTTTGCAGAAATGGACCGCAGAAGCGGGTTATAGGTCGCAGAAGCGGTCCGTTGTCTGGTAATGAAGTTCCGCAGAAGTGGAAGGAGGTTCACATCAGCAGGTCTGCAGGAGCGGACGGTTAACCGCAGAAGCGGTTTTGGTGGTCCGCAGAAGCGGGATTGGAGCCGCAAAAGCGGAAGTTGGATTTTTAATGAGAATCCGCAAAAGCGGACATTTTGGACGCAGAAGCGGGACCGCAGAAACGAAAGTCGATTGGGCAGAAGGGTTTAAATGTTATATTTCATCCACGAGCATGGGGTATTTTCCACCATTGTTGAGCGACCTTGAGAGCTTTGGGCGAGTATTTTTGAGAGTTTTGACTCGGAAGCTATTGGAGGTAAGTCCCTTGGCCTAATTATTCAAGTTTATGGTATAATTAACATGTAAATTGGTGGAAATTCATCAAAAGGGGGTAAGTTAGGGCTTGAGAAATCATAAGTTAAAAATGGAATTTGGAGGGTCAAATGGACTCCGATTTTGGTAAATTTGATATGTATAGACTCGTGGCAAGACGAGAAATCCGGTGATGTAAATTTCATAATTTTTCGAGAAGTGGGCCCGGGGCTCAGGTTTTGCCAACTTCGTGATTTTCGATGCTTTTCGAGTCTCTTCGATTGGGTTATGTTTCTTTGGCCTATTGTAATGTATTCCTTGTGGTTTTGATCAGATTCGGCGTGCGAGGAGGTTGATTCGAGAGGAAAAGGCATAGCAAGCTAGATTTGTGGCCGGCTTGAGGTGAGTAATAGATGTAGATGATGAACTGAGGGCTTGAAATCCCGGAATATCGCATCGTGGCGCTATATTGAGGTGAGACACGTACTCTATGATGAGTGCGAGGTCGTCTATGATTAAGGATTGTGACTTAGACGTCCCGAGTGATGTTTATACTGTGTTCTTGATTAGAGATCGTTTGGTAATCATCCTACTTGGATTTTATGGATATATTTGGGCTTTGTGCCGATCATTTGAATCCTTCAGGGATTATTATCATTGTTTCCATATTACTTAGCATGTTAAATGGTTTTAGTCCTGAGTTTAAACACTGTTTTGAAATGTTCAACTATATTTCTAAGATTTGAAACTTAAAACCAAATTTTCTGATGTTTTGAGCTGAGAGCTACTACCTTGATATTGCCCGAGTGGCTTATGTGCATATTCTGGACTGAGTATGGATCGGGCTGCATGTCGTAGCGATGTTGTGTTGATATTGCGCTTGGGCTGTAGGAGCCCCTCCTGAGTCTGAACCCCCACAGTGAGCGCGGGTACCCAAATGGATCGGGTTGCGCGCTACAGCGGCCATATGCATTGCATTGCATTCATGCATTGATATTTATTGGTTCTACCTGTCGCTGATTTGCTGCTATTTCACCGTTAAATGTGTTGGATTGCCTGTTACAACTTTACATTGTAATATTTCGTGATTTCTTATCTTCAGCCATTAGCTATGTTTATTACTCACTGAGTTGGAGTACTCACTTTACTCTCTGCACCATGTGTGCAGATACAGGTATCCCGGAGGCTCAGTAGAGTTATTGGGTGCTTACAGATTTATCCCGGAGTTGTCGAGGTAGCTGCCTGGCGTCCGCAGGACCCGACTTCTCCCCTTATCCCTTTTGTTTCCGCATCCTAGACTCTTTTATGTGTAGATTTGATACTCAGTTGTATTTAGAGACTCTGGACTCGTGACCCCAGATCTGTTGGGATTTGTTTTGATAGTTGTTATGGTTTCTTCGTATTGCTTCTATTTATTATCGGGTTGGAAATCTTAGTAACCGTTAAATTAACTCTATTAACTGATAATAGGTTTTCGTACTTGGGTTGAGAGTGTTCAAATGGTCGAACTTGCCTAACAATTGTGTGAGGCGACATCACGACCGAGATTGGGGTCGTGACAGATAGATCCCCCTACACTTTCACTTTGGGACTGCGGGTTAGATTCCTGATAGATCCCCCTGCACTTTTACTTTGGGACTACGGGTTAGATTCCTGATAGATCCCCCTGCATATTGATGGTTGGACTACGGGACGGTATCCCGGGAGATCGTTTGGATTTACATATGTGATGGACTACGGGATGGTATCCCGGGATGGTATCCCGGGAGATCCACTGGACAGATGAGAAGAAGGACTACAGGACGGTATCCTGGGAGATCCTCATGGTTATCACTGTTTTAGAGTTGTACACATTCCGTGTTTACTTTGTTCTTGTGTAGTTGTTATTGCTTCATAGGCCTATCTTATTTTACTGTTATGCTCATTATTACTGCCATTTCTTTCATACTGTTAATTTATTATTTTATTTTACCTTAGTAGGGCCCTGACCTTCCTCGTCACTACTCAACCGAGGTTACGCTTGGCACTTACTCAGTACCGCTGTGGTGTACTCATGCCCCTTCTGCACATGTTTTTCGTGTGCAGATACAGGTTCCTCCCAGGCATACTATCATCGAGGCAGAGAGATCTAGCAGAGATTTCGAGGTATATCTGTAGCGTCCGCAGATCGAAGAGTCTCCTACCTTATTCTATCTATAGTGTTTAGATTCTAACATACTTTTAATATAGACATTCTGGAGATTAGGGCATTTATAGTATTTCTTTTAGCCTGTGGTTCCCGTGACTTTCTGGGTTTTGGGATTGAGTTGTAGACTTATGCATTTCTTTTGAGTTGTATAGGCCGAGCGGCCTTATATGCAGTTATTATTTTAATATGTTTAGTTTTAATTAATTATTCCGCGAGTTAGGTTGTTATTTCCGCATTGTTAGGCTTACCTAGTTATAGGGACTTGGTGCCATCACGACATGTTCACGGATGGCGAACTGGGGTCGTGACATATACTAATGGTCACATCCTTTTTAAACACAAAGTATTTTATAACTTAGCCACAAAGTTTTATAAACACAAACATTATATACATACTTCGAACTCTTTTAATCATAAATAGGCAAACATTTTCTTAAATTCTTTTATAAACCTATATCCCTTATAAAACTATATATCCTCTGTTTAAGTAATAAGTTCTAAATTAGATATACAATATGCCATATCTTTGGCTTTAGTTAAGCAGAGTATAGATAACTAATCCTTTAAATATAGTCTTAGTACTATAGAGATACTTTAGGTAGACTTTAAATGGTGCCTAACACCTTCCCCTTGGAAGAACAAGAGCCCTTACCCAAAATCTCACCAGTTAGCAGATTAATGGAGAAATGATCTTAGTAATTAAATAGGTACCCTAGTATACCTTTAAATATTAGGTGGCGACTCTCTTTTATCATTAATAGGAAAACCACTATTTGAATGTTGTTTTGACTCGTGCAAAGTTTGCAACACTGGGCATAAACTCTTTCTGAACCAACCCTTTACTATGAGGGTTTCATAAGAGAGGGCCCACTTATGTTAATGGTGCTCTTGAAGAGGATGTCTCATGTTCATCCTGGCACTAGCATTGAAGTTTTTAGTTAACTTTCAAATGATAAAATTAATTCATCATTTGGACAAGAATCAAGATAAAAATAAAAAGACTTTATTCTTCCCGTAGTCTCAGTTTTCATGGCAATCAAGTTGTCGTATTCTCATAATATTAACCCCCCCCCCCCCAGCATTCGAATGTGGAGTATGATA
>MU756135.1:24698-66414 GCA_026770625.1 Nicotiana glauca | reverse complement strand
TTAATCATAAATAGGCAAACATTTTCTTAAATTCTTTTATAAACCTATATCCCTTATAAAACTATATATCCTCTGTTTAAGTAATAAGTTCTAAATTAGATATACAATATGCCATATCTTTGGCTTTAGTTAAGCAGAGTATAGATAACTAATCCTTTAAATATAGTCTTAGTACTATAGAGATACTTTAGGTAGACTTTAAATGGTGCCTAACACCTTCCCCTTGGAAGAACAAGAGCCCTTACCCAAAATCTCACCAGTTAGCAGATTAATGGAGAAATGATCTTAGTAATTAAATAGGTACCCTAGTATACCTTTAAATATTAGGTGGCGACTCTCTTTTATCATTAATAGGAAAACCACTATTTGAATGTTGTTTTGACTCGTGCAAAGTTTGCAACACTGGGCATAAACTCTTTCTGAACCAACCCTTTACTATGAGGGTTTCATAAGAGAGGGCCCACTTATGTTAATGGTGCTCTTGAAGAGGATGTCTCATGTTCATCCTGGCACTAGCATTGAAGTTTTTAGTTAACTTTCAAATGATAAAATTAATTCATCATTTGGACAAGAATCAAGATAAAAATAAAAAGACTTTATTCTTCCCGTAGTCTCAGTTTTCATGGCAATCAAGTTGTCGTATTCTCATAATATTAACCCCCCCCCCCCAGCATTCGAATGTGGAGTATGAAAATTGGAACATTGGAAGTCTTGCTCCTTTGAGGAAAAACACTTGTGAACGGATGAATAGCCTGTGGTCTAATGGCAGGTCTTACTTCCCATTAGGAATTTGCCATCGAGCCAAAGACTATTTAACCATCCTGCAGTGGTTTGTTGTTTCAATGCCTTGTCATTTAAAGGTATTAACTTTATTGATGATGTTTCCTTTGTACTATGCTTTCTTTTGATTCCTCATTAAAACCATTGTCAGAAAAATGTAATTGGGACAAAAATTAGTCGAAGGAAAAAAGAGTGCAGCACATACTTTCAGTATATGCAGGATCCAGTAGCAGTAATACCTTTTGAGATGAGTCACATTCCTATTGCTTGGCAATTTGATTCCATCTTGATTCTCTAGTTCGTATGATCCCTTTCCAATGACAACTGAAACCCGGTAGGGGCCTTCCCATGTCGGACCCAGATTTCTAGCGTTGATCTGCGTAGTGTTCTGATTCACTTTCCTCAAAACCAAATCTCCAACTTTAAATAGCAAAAATTAGCCCTCCAGTTATAGTATCTTTCAATCATTTATTTCTGAGCCACCATTCTTATGTGTGCTAAGTCCCTGCGTTCATCAAGCAGCTCCAGTTTGACCAACATTGCCTCATTATTTGCTTCCTCATCCATTCTGAAGTACCGCAAGGTCAATTCTCCTACTTCCATCAGCATCGAAGCTTCTGCATTGTATACGACAGAGAAAGGTGTCTCTCTCGTGCTTGACTTGGTCGTCATCCGGTATGCCCATAGTACTCCCGGTAACTCTTCGGGCCACTTGCCCTTGGCTGCTACCAACCTGTTTTTGAGGTTTTGAATAATCACCTTATTGGTTGATTTTTCCTGCTCATTTGCACTCATATGGTATGGTGAATATGTAATTCTTTTAATTTTTAGCTCTTTTAGAAATTTTGTTTCTTTGGAACCTATAAACTGTGATCTGTTATTGCAGGAAATCTCTTTCAGTATTTCAAACTAGAAAATTATGTTTTCCGACAGGAAATTGACCACTTCACGCTCACTAATCTCTTGGTAAAGAAATTCTTCAACCAATTTACTGAAGTAATCAGATAAAATTTTAAAAAAAATATTACCTTCCCAAGACCCGGTGACAATAGCCCAACTATATCCACCCCCTATTTCATGAATTTCCATGAGGACACTACCGAATATGAGAGTTCTATCGGTTGGTGCACCAATTGTGCATAGCGCTAACATTTGTCACATTTTTGAACAAATTCCTTCGCATCTTGCTCCATTTAGGGTCAGTAGTACCTTGCCCTAACCAGTTTTAGCACCAATGAATCTGCACTAGAATGATTCCCGCAAATTCCTTCATGAACCTCTCACATGACGTAGTCTACCTCCGTGGATCCTAAACATCGGGTAAAAGGGCCTTGGAATGACCTTCTATATAACTACCCCCGCCCCCTCCCTAGATGTTGTATCGATATGCTTTGGTGCGAAGTGCCCGGGAAGCCTTTGGGTCTCCGGGGAGCTTGTCATGCTGAAGGTGATTAATGAACTCATTCCTTCGGTCCCAAACTATGTTGGTTGTATTTGTTTCACAATAACCGTCCGCATCTAGTACTGAATGCATAAGTTGGATGACATTATCGGAATCTGATCCTTTCATCTCTGGGTACGAATTCAATTGGCCAATGCATCTACGTCGACAATTTCTTCTCGGGATGTAGGTGATCGACCACTTCCTGAACCGCGTGAGCAAAGTTTGAACTTTAATCATATACGGTTGCATGTGTTCCTCCTTTGTGTCAAAGATTCCACATATTTCAATTACTACTAGTTGGGAATCACATTTGATTTCAATGACCTTGTAGCCAAGCCCCCGGGCCAGTTCAAGTCGTGTAATCAAATCCTAATACTCGTATTCATTGTTAGTCAACGGAATAGTTTTATGGCATGTCTCAGGGTTTCTCCCAAGGGCGAGATTAGGACCACTCCAAGATCAGACCCTTTCACATTGGGAGCTCCGTCCGTGAATAGGGTCAAAACTCTCGATGTCATTTTTGACACCATCATTGCTTCTTTTGCAGCCAAAGGCAATAATCCAGGACTGAAATCGGCCACGAAATCAGCCAGACTTATGATTTGATCGCAGTCTTGAGCTTAAAAGATCTTAAATCCCATGATGTGGTTAGAAATTTTAAAATACTAAAGCTCCAAGGTTTGCACATAAACTTGAGTGTTTCTTTCAATGTAATTTGTTGAGATATTGTAAGTTGATAAGGTTTGGTGAAATTTTACCTTACTTTAAATTTGTTGTCATACTGACTTGGTTGTTACATTACTAGCTTACTTGTTTTGTTTCTTGAGAAAGATTATTAATGTTTGGCCAAAAGCATGTATTTTTGTATGTGAATCGCATCACATTTTGCTCTATTCTTTGTGATCTAATGTGTAATTTCAATGAGTTAAGCTAATTCTTTGATGTTTATAGGTGTAGAAATCAATTGGAAGTGATTTGGAAAGTTTGCATGCGAATTGAAGTAAAAACGGAAGAATTTGGAGGAAGTAAGAGTTTGGTGTCCAGGTTGGTGCCAAGCACCAACAAAACGCCAATGACAGAAGAACAAAAAGTTTGTTGTCCAGGTTGGCTCCAGGCGCGAAGTGTGACGCCAAAGGGCGGATTTTGTCCTAATTCGGCTGGGATTTGGTGATTTCAACCCTACACGCCCCCAACTTATATAAAAGGGGTTATAAATCTTTTTTATGGGAGATCTAACATACATTGGAAGGAGAATTCACGTTGGGGAATACGAACCATGCTTGGAGGAGGCTTCTAACTAGTTTTTCTTCTCTTCTCTTCCTTTAACTTTATAGTTTATTAGTTCTAGAGTTGTTGGGTGCTAAATGAATGTTGTAGTTTGAAGCTTAGATAGTTCGTATAATTTTATCATATTGGTTTATTTATTAAACCTTGCACTTAATTATTTGATTACTTTGTAAGGCCCCATTAAATTTCGTAATGATTTAAGATTTAAAAATGCACCAGCGGCGTTCTGGAATAGCGTATTTGAGTATTAAAGGAGACCTATGGGATAGAACCACATTATTTTGTAATGAAAATATATGTTTAAGGTGTGTTGGAACATATTAAGGAGTTTTGTTAATGGGAAGAATTTGTGTGTAATAAGTTGGATACATTAAATGGAAAGAATGTTATTATGAAATCATGGTTCATACTTATAAGAAGGTTTGGAAGTCAATTCGTCTCTATATTAAACAAGGTATCAATTGATGGTGAGTCTAGAAGCAAGAAATGGAAAACAATAACTGGGAGCGTGCTAGGGATGATACAGCGCGTGGATTATGGCACGCCAGCCCTCTCTTCAACTTTGAAAACCAGTGAAGTATATGCATTTGGCGCTAGCGCTGGTGCTGGCACGCTACCTCCACCTGAAGCTTTTCTTTTAAGTATTCACTTTGGGGGTTGATTTTCCCCACTTTACTTGGACGGATTTTGGAGCTTTTCTCCACTCTCTCAAGTCCAAAAATTCCTATCTTCTTCAAGGTAAGAAATCCCCATTATCTTGGTGTAAATCCCATAATTTCTACATTAGTATTAATAAAATTTACACATGAAATCCTTAGATTTTCAAGAAATTTCTTCAAGAACTCAAAAGGAAGGTTTAGCAAGATGTCTTCCAAATAATCCTACATCCTTAGACTTACATGCATGGATTTATTATGGTAATATGAGTATGAATTAAGTATTGGGACTCATGTGATGGTGATTGGAATCCACAATTTTCCAATATAAATACATAACCATTTTAGAGATTGAAAGGTGATTATTTGATGGAATTTTGCTGGTTGGGTGTGGATGGTCATGCATGTGATGTTAGAAGTTATAAAATATTTAAGAATAATGGTGGGATAAATTGTTGGTAAATGGTTGTGGTTGGATGGACCAATTCTATGGCTATGAGATGTAAAGATTTATGCCTACTAGGTATTTGATAAAGAGCCTAGATGACCTAAATTGTGGAAATTGCTACAAATATTGGTCCCATTGGATGTTGTTATTATAGATTGAAATTTCTTAGTAGAGTGGATCATTGTGATTTCACTAAGGGTGAATTTGAAGTATGTTGGTTAAATTTTCTCTCTTAGAATCGAATTCCATAATATTCCCATAAGTTTCAAGTGTGGCTGGCTCAAGTTCCTAATCCTCTATTCTGGGTTATCCCTTATAAGCTAGACAATTTCAAATGAACCTTATGTCGAAAGATATATGTTTAAAGTATGGATGCATACTAAAATGTTATGGCTTTGAGTCGTGTTTCAAATGAAAGCTAGTATGCCAAATTATGTGAGAAAAACTCAATATGTTTTAGACTCTTAATTGCTCATTTGTGTACCTAAGTCTTGATTGGAAATGTCTTGTTGTTAATAATCTATAAATATGCTCTAAAATGAAATAAGTGAATTGGGGATAAAGGGTGTGGCCAATGTGCCAAGAGTTTAAACTATAATTTCGGCTAGTGGTGCCAATGAAAAGTGAGGATGTGAGAAACATTATGAAATGAGCCTTGACTCAACTATTTTAAAATGATATCGAAAATGGAATTTCCTAAAAGCTTTACTCAATTCATGCCCATAAGTGGTTTTTTTAATTAATGTTTTTCTTTATAAATATATCCAACGTGATTCGAGTTCTTACATACTCAAGTGTTTGTGTTTTAAGAAAATTGTACATTGATGTTTTTGGGAAAGGAATATTTTAAGAATAAATGGTGTATTGCTTGTTTATGATTTTGATGTGTGTTTCTGGTGCTGGTCGCTCTGCCCCATTCTTTGGGAAGAAACATGTTTGTGTTTAAAGTTTCCATTACTAATGAACTTGAGGTTTACAATTTCCGAAATATTCTATATGTTGATATTTGCTGGTGATCCTTGAAAATAAAGGAGTGAAAGTGTGGATTATGAAATACGGTCATCGTGCCATGAATAAATAATCTTGTGAATGGCCAAAAGAGCCAAGAAAATATTGTTATTGTGAGTAGTTGAAAATACTAATAAATATTTATACAATGTAAAAGATGTTGAGGTGAATACATTTGTAGTTATGTCACCTTTGTGTGCAAATCAAATCAAAAATATTTTTTGGAGCATCGTTAGTCACCGAGAAAGGGTGGGTTGTAACAACTCACACCTGAAACTACATGAGCCGGTGTACGGGTAGATTGTGATTATTCTCCTTTTCTGGGATGAAATTGAAATATTGGTAAAATTGTAATTATTCCCCTTAATTGGGATGAAACTGGCAGTAGCTATGAATTGGAAAAGTCAATCTACACGGCATATATGGGAAGGCGGCCTAGCTGATCAGGTGGAGATCGGATGACATGCTGCGCACATGGTGGTACTACTCTTGGTAACAACTTTCTTTCGCATCACATGTCAAACCACATTGTTCGTGGGGAGATAGCCTAGCCGATCGGGCGTGATCAGACTTTGTGCTAACAAAGATGGTGGTATATCAGTGCTAATGATCTCCCAACCAAAAATATATATTATTTTTGTATTTTGGAAATATTTATGTTTCAATTGGGCATTTGGATATTATTGATTGTGACTTGTTGTTTCTGTAGTTCTCCTTTTCTTATATGGTCATTCTATTTTGAAAGAGGACTTTTAGCTTTACATACTAGTGTTATTCGACGGTACTAGCTTCTCTTTTGCCTGGGGCGATGCATCTTTAATGGATGCAGATAGTTCTAAAGCAGGCAGTATTGATCAGTGATAGTGGTGCACTCTCTTTAGCTAACTTGGTGAGCCGCACTTCATTTTGCGGTCATGTATCTTTTGTTTCTCATGTACTGTATTTTGCGATATAATCGGGGTCTTGTTGTCGATATTTCCATATTACACTTTATTTGTACTTAGAGGCTTTGAAGACAAGTTGTGGGTGGTGTTTGATGTTTGGAATTAAATTAGAAATGTTGATACTGGGCAAACATGTTTTTCATTAATTTTATAAACTCAGAATATTTTGGAAATTATGAATGAAGGTGCTAATGGGAATAAAATGGAAGTTGTTAACAAAAAAAATTCAGTGTTTGATTAATGGAGTACATCTCCTGTTATTTCATGCTTAAGTTTGGGTAGAAGGAAATCTAAAAGACTTGCTCGACCGAGTTCACTCAGTTGAGCGCCGGTCGCGCTCCCCGAGTTTGGGGTGTGACAAACTTGGTATCAGAGCTAAAGATTTTAAAGTGTCCTAGGATGTCTCGGGGCCATTTCTAGTAGAGCCCTTCTTATTGGTGTGTTGTCGACGACATCTATAATTAGGGGGCTACTTGGACAATTAGGAATAACACCCTTCTTTGATACTTCAGATAGTGCGATAAAGCTCAAGATAGGGAGCTAATTTCCTCGTCATGTCTAATTTTTCTAGATGTCTAATCCACGAGTTCGAAGAAGTAAGGAGGGAATGTCCCTACCATTAAATCTGGGGGAGATTGCGCAAGGGTTCGTTGGGAGGAATGTGTCGAGCTGTGGAGGGATTGAAAGAACTTGTTGCTAAGGGAAGTGTCCTTGTTCCTATCAATGTCACCGCACCACCGGATCATGTGGTGAGAGCACCTAAGAAGCAAAATAGGGTTGTTGGTACCAATGAGCCAGATTGTTTGATTTGTAAGAAATGTCACTTGAGAACATATTGGATGACTCTTTAAATATGTTATTGTTGTGGAAGGATGGAGCACAATAAGAGAAAATTCCCTAGGTTGGGTACACCTAACCTGGCTTGCCCGATATGCGGGAAGGAACATTTGGTATCGTGTCGTGAGTATGATCATCAGTGTGTTACGGATGGTACAATCGGGCAATTTAAAGGCCAATACAGCAAATCGATACATGGATTGTTACTCTCGCCATGGGGGCTTGGCGAAAGTATAAGGGGTATGCTTATGATGTATGCAAAAAGGGTAAATTTTAGGTCAGTGGGTGAGTCAGTTTAGTGGACCTCATCCTCGTTATGTGAAGTGTAGAAGATGTCATTCAGGGGTATGTCACTATGGTACCAATGTAAGTTATGAATTCGGAGTCGAGGGCATCAGTTAAGGCATTGCCCCGTCAATCTAAAGTTACCAAGTAAGTCACTCCTTAGTGCATCATTTTGAACACTGCATACTTTTCCTTTTTCTAAATGAAAATCTATAATGAGAGCCCGCATCCATATGGTCTTAACAAGAATATGAATCACAAAACATTGCATATATCTACTATTTTAACAAGACGTATAATTTGTGAAGCCTCTTTATCACAATTATCTTACTTGCAACCTCTTGAAGAATTGAGTCCTATAATGATTTCTTTGAATTGAGTCACAACCCTAGGTTAATACTTCCCACTTGCTTAACTAAATTCTCAACAAGGGACTATACCTGATGAATTTCATACAGAACCTTTTTATTTAAATGGATAATATCTGCTCACGTGTGCTTATGCATGCATCATCATAAAGTTTACCTATGTGGTGCCAAGTTTAATGTAAAGTAGCCTAGTGTTGCGATCCTTCTTGAGTCATACTTTTTCTCGCTATGTGTATATGGATCCTATGGTTAGAACACTCTCTCTACTCCTTTGTGAGTATTGTCGTGAAACCTTTTCACTTTCTAGTAGCATGAGAGCATATCTCAGTACCCATCATGTGTGTATATGTCGATTGAATGGGGTCACTTGTCTGCATAAAGTTTCTGAGAATTTTGAAATTTTTGCGAGGTCGTCACATAAAGATATTTTGCTTGCCCATCTCAATATGACTCTTAGTTCCACTTAGATCATTATGCAGTAAGTAGCTCACTTTGGTCCTAATATCGTAGTTTCCCATGAAGTGGCCTGGTATTGCAGCATGAGAGTCATTATGGAAAAAAACATGTCTAACTCATAGCAAAGTGTTCACTCTCTCTAACCAACACAAGATTTCATCCCAATATTAAGATATTTTGGCTATATGGTTTCACTCATGAAAGGTTCAGAATAGATGTTTCAAGTTTGGCATGTATGATAAGTTGGGAGCTAGGGTTTGCATACACACTTGGGTTTTGAAGATTTGAAGATTTTGGTTAAGAATTTCTTACTCATTTGTACTCATTTATTTATTTCCTTGCTTTGTATTGAATATCTAAATGTGTAGTATTTTATTCAATACTTGAATCATGTTTATGGGAATAATCATATTTAAAGTGTGGATTAAACCTTGTTGTGCTTATGTATTGAATTAATTTTTATCTTTTATGAAGTGAGTTATTATTACTTTAATTATTCTTGTTATTTAATATTTCTAAAGGGATTAGCTAACCTTAGGACTCGCCCATTAACTTCGAATTAATTTTGGGAAAGATTATTTGGGGTTGGGAAAGATTAATTAACAAGAACTTGAGGCTTTAACCCTCATTTTATAGATTCTACCTAGGGATAGGATTGAACTACTTGCAGCCATAATCAGGTGTGCTTAATCTCCTAATTGTTTTAGGGATAATTCAATTAGGAAGTCTTGTTAGTCTTTGGAAGAAGCTAATATAGGATTATTACATGTGGCTAATTAACATAAAGTCGCTCTTATTTGTAAAATCATGAAATACATTGGATCGTTACTTGAGTGTAATTCTCCTTGTATCCATACTTGTAGCCATTGATCATTTTACTTGCTCTCTAGGTTAGTTTACATTTCCTCATTTAGGTATACACAATTTCTAAAAACGATTCTAAGTGTTTGGCATTGAATAACAAGTGATAATTCTCTTATATTCCTATTCGCCTACATATTGTGCTATGTGGGATTTGACCCCGACTAATAGTTGAGTAAATTATATTGCATGCGACCGTGTCCATTTACTTTTTAGTAGTGGATTTGGACGTCATCAATGTAGCATGAGAATATTGATTTGAAAGACAAGCATAAGTGCTTTGGTTCAAACTTGTGAATATTTGTGTATTTATTTTTCTTACCTTGGCCTATTTTTCTTGTGTGTTTCTTGTTTATTTCCTTATTTTTGAAAAATGGAATCATATAATAAAAATTGGTCGGATGGTAGTTGTTCATACTTTGATGAACATTGTCCTTATTGTGGAGGACCACACTCGCAAAATTATTTAAATTCTCCTGGGGGTGAATTGTGCGCACAATCTCAAACCCGTGAGTGGAGTATTTGTGATAAGTGTGGTCATCAAAATGGTCATTGGGAGTATTGTGCTTATTTGTCCTTCTCTTCCCTAAGCCCCCACTATGATGATTCTACTTTTTGTGATGAAAATAATACGGCTATGGAAGTGGAAGAAATTGATCATGGTCAAAATGGATGGTTCAAACTCATGTTAGAATGCCTACTTGAAGGAGGAAACAAAGAGCAAAATGCCTTGGAGCAGCTTTTGGAAATTAGTCTCCAAAATGACTTGGCGCTTGAAAGGTTGCATTCACAAATGGGAGAAATGCTTGAATCTTTAGAGGTCCAAAAAGCCTCGGAAGCTAATGATAGCCAAGAATTTTCCTTAGATGTGGAAGCCAAAAATTCTTCCGTGGCACTTGATCAAAACCAAGAAGAACTCTCAAATGCTCAAAATGAGAAGATGATGCTCATGTTGGAGACCATTCTTGAAAATGAGGAGAAGCACAACTTTGCACTCAAGGACTTGAAACAAGGCTTGACTCAAAATGATGAACATATCCGCACATTGGAAGATCAAATGGAAATATTGGTTGAGGCTCACTATGCCCACCAACTTGAGAGTGTGGAAGGAAGTCAAGAAGAGTCCGACTATGAGGAAGAAAGTGAGATTTACTTTGAGGAATCAAGAATTGAACATCCGCCAACCGACTCCATGAGTGTTAGTGATGCAAAGAAAAATATTAAATTAGAGTCAATCGGTGTAAATGAAAATATGGTTGAAATTGACTCTAGTTCGAGGGAAAAAGACTATGTCAAATCCGGGAAGAATTGCAATTTGGAGGTTTGTTTTCACATTCCAAGCATTTTTCAACATTGGAATTTTGTGGTGATATGGGATTTGAACTACACAATGAGGGATTGCGAGGAGGAAAGACAAAAGCCATACATCTTACAATTTGAGGGAAGAAGAAGGCAATGACATTCCTCACATGAAAGCCAAGAAGTACAAAATTAAGAAATTGATGCTTGGATTAATCATCTACTTACCACCCCCCACCGCTTGTGGTCACAAGCTTGATTCCAAGATAGGTGCTCAATTCATATCATCAAAGTGGCGAGAAAAGTGGTAAAGTGACTTGCGTTGTGCCACGATGTTAAATACAGTGCTTGGTAAGAGGCAACCCATCGTTTTCAAAAAATTTAGTCATTTTTTTGAAATTTTCCTATTTAAAATAGATTATTTTATTGTTTCTAACCAATCTGTCAAGTTTCATAATTTTTAGAGTTCATTGGAGTAGGTCAGGGCGATGGAAGCACGAAATGCAGTAGCTAAATATCGCAGAAGCACCACCCTTCGTATTTGTGAACTTTTGCTTGCATTTGCGAACCTGGTCCATCACATAACCCGAGATTATGTCACATTTGTGGTAATTGGGGGATTTACTAAGCTTCGCAATTGCGAAGGTAGTGTCGCAAATACGACATCATAGAGTTTAAACGGGTAAATTGATTTCACTCTGAACAACACTTAGAAAATCTAAGGCTCTTCAAAAGACCATCTTCCTCACTCTACTGTAAGGCCCCGTAAAAATTTTTGCTCGAAACCTAGTAGTTCATAGTGTCAAGTTCCAAATATGTGTTAGGAATGTGTAAAATTTCCGCGGTTCGGACCCTTTGCACTGATCTAAGCATTTAAAAATCAAATAATCAAGTTTCCAGAAAAGTGCTATTATGCGGTCCAGAATGCGGTCGCAAGTCTATTATGCGGACCGCATTTCTGCCGCAGATTGAGTCAGTGGTTTGGTTAAAATTGAGGTCAAAATGCGGTCCATTATGTGACCGCATAACTGATATGCAGGCCGCATTTCCATCGCAAAGTGAGTCAATGTGTCAATCAAATTTGAGGTCAAAAATGCGGTGCATTATGCGACTGTAAATCGTGTATGCGGATTGCATTTTCGCCGCAGACCCAGACAGTAGGATTGGATTTTTGGAGCACTTTTACGGTCCATTCTGCGGACCGCATTTCATCTTTGCGATCGCATGCCTAACTCGGGCTACTAATTTTTCTAAAGTTTTAAACCCAACCCCTTTTTAATAAAATACCCCAACCCCTCATTTTAACGATATTTCTGAACCAAGTAAGAGAGAGGGAAGAGAGGGTTCTTGAGAGATAAATTCATCTTCATCAATTTGATTCTTCAAAACTATTTGGGCCGAGAAATTTCAAGGTGGTTGTCTTCATCCCCATTCTTGTAGGTAAAATCCCTAACCCTTTTTCATTGATTTTCAGGTGTAAACTAAGGGGGGAGTGTCATGCCTTGATTTTTGAAAATAATGGTTGAAAATATACATGCATGCCTTTTAAAACCTAAAATCTAGTAAGAGGAATTGGGTAGGAGTAAAGGATTGTACAAAGAGGGGTTGATAACCTAAATAAGTTTGATTAGAAATTGTGAGCTTCAATTCTAAGTTGTATATGTTAACGTGTGCAATAGATTGACGTTTCTAGACTATTTGGTGAATTGAAAATAGAAGTTAAAAGGGAATTCGATTCTAGGTATTTATGGCTAACTTTGACCTTTGTAAAGTCACTTTGTTTGGTGTACGACTATTTGGTACGTGGCATCTACGTGGATTATTTGTAAAATTCTTGTGATTGGTATGATTTGAGTGTTCGTGGTTAAGTCTCCCGATATAATGGTGTAAGCAATTGGCAATAAACCAAATGTGTGGTTGTGAACGTGTTATGTGGTAAGAGTTGAGAAACAAATGATGGAAAGAAATTAAAATTAATGCAATCGAAACAACTGTGGTAATAACATGTTTTGCTTGTTGTGGGCAACTGTTGTGGTGACTTAAATTGCATATGAACTGTTCAATATGATGGAAGAGGTATTGACGGTTATGGAAATTCTTTGTGAATTGTTGTTGTTGTTCCTTGAGAATTGTTGTTGTTGTTCTTTGTGAATTGTTGTTGTTGTTGTGCTATTTATGAATTGTGATTGTTCGGTGGGATCGGGTTGCGCGCCGCAACACGAAGTAATAAGGTGTGGGTTGTGGTGATAAGGTGGCTGAGGTAATAAGGGTGGCCGAGGTAATAATGGTGGAAGGTGATCAAAATCACTATTGAAATGAAATTATGAGAAAGTTGTAAAATCATTGATGTGAAAATGTTGAAGGGGAAATGGAGAGATTGTAAACTTGTTTGGCTTGTGTGTTTCTTTTCATGTGTATTTGATTGTGGATTCCATTACTACTTGTTACTTATGTATGGTTTGAGTTTACTTAGGGCAAAGTTTGTTCATACATACCAGTACAATTCAAATGTACTGACGTACCTTTTGCCGGGGGCGCTACATTCGTGTTATAATTGTAGGTGGATCCATAGCAGGTACTCCAGCCCACTGACCGTAGCTCCCCTTCGCTTTTTGTCAGCTGTATTGGTGAGACCCTTTCCTCTCGGGGCCCTGCGTGGCTCATGCCGCTTTTTATTTCGGAGTCTTGTTCTAGTTTTGGTGTAAGGTATAGCCGGAGCTTTGTTACCGGCAAGTATTGTATCATCCTTTTGTATCCTTAGAGGCTCCGTAGACAGTAAATGTGGGTTGCGAATTTATGAAAATATGTATTTTGTATGTTGGGAGATGTAAGTTGTAAACCTCATTAAGTAACCATGTATGTTTTGTAAAAGGTATTTTAATTATAAATGGCTAATTCCTTTGATTAATGAACAACTAAAATACGGGGTAACATGTGGGATAGGAAAGGCACCTAGGACCACTTGACTGGGGCTACCCGTTCGGGCGCCGGTCATGTCCCTCGGTTTGGGGCGTGACATCTACTAACTCTCAAAGTCCACCATTTTTCACTCTTAAGTGCAAGCATCCAAGTATGAAAGCTTAATCTTTTCGTTTTCTTCTTCTTCTTTTTCTTCTTCTTCTTTTTCTTCTTCTTCTTCTTCTTCTTCTTCTTCTTTTCTTCTACTACTACTTCTTGTTCAAATCTTTTATTGATTTTTGGGTGTGGTTGGTTGAGAGTGTGAGCCTTGTTCTTTGCTTGAAAAATGGGAAAGTCTGAGTACCTAGTGCTTTGTTAAAATGGAAGTGAATTTTTGTGCTCAATATGTGATCGATGAAAGGCCCGAATGAGATTCTTGGCCAAATCATTGATAATTTTTATCAATTCATGGTTGTCTATGAAGTCTATTGCATGATTTTTTTTTTAGAAGTGATTGGGTTATCTAGAAGTGTGCTTGTATTAAAAAAAACTTTAGGGCTTAGGACTGTTCTCTGTGAAAAGATAGGCTAGGGACGATGATATAACAATTGTGATAACCTCTTTGCATTTGCGAGCTTCGCATTTGCGAAGAGGTGGTCGCAATTGGGAAAACTCTCAACTCTAGCCACTTTTGCAATTGCGAATATATCATCGCAATTGCAACCCTTTCAGTTTCCTTCTACCTTCACACTTGCGATAAACTCTCCACAATTGCAATATCTGTTGGCTTCACAATTGCGAAGAATTTGTCGCAATTGCGACATCAGAGAGTAGTTACTTCCAGATTTAAAATCCTGAAATTTTTTCTAAGGCTGGGTTTCGATTTTCCAATCATTTCTTGACCATATTTGAATCATTTTGCAATATTTTTCATAACCATACCATGTTTTCACTCCAATCATTTGTTTACAGGTACCGTAAGCTTATAATAAGCTCTAACTGCAACGAATCCCCAAATGACAACCCTTTGGAAGAGGAGGAGAATTATGACCAACACTGTTTCTTGTCATTGGAATGCCAGAAGCGGTACTATGTTGAGCTTATTTCAAAGAAATTGCTACTGGAAAGGGGCATAACACTAGATAATGTTTCGGAACGTCTTCCTGTGTTCCATCAAAGGCTTGTAGACATGGGATGGAACTATTTTTCCCCTCAACCTTGCAGAGCTAATGAGCAATAGGTGAGGGAGTTCTATGCAAATCTCCCAGCTATCAAGTTAAGGAAGCCAAAGATGAGGATTCATGGCAAAATGGTGCATTTCGGAGCTGAAGCTGTGAACCAAGTTTACCATCTCCATGACCATGACATGGCCCCATTTCATGCAAAAGATTGTGCCTCAGGTGAGTGGTTGATCTCAAAATAATGCACGGGTGTAGATATTTCATGGGCAGCTGAGAAGAGAGGGATCACATCTAAAGAATTCATTGCTGAAGCAAAAATATGGCTGGCCATCATATGCTGTTGCATCTCCCCTATAGGGAATGTATGGAATGAACTAGCGACAAGAGCTCAAATGATAGCCTCTATTCTTAACGGTACTCAGATCAATGTTGGTGAAATCTTCATAGGTGAACTACGGGAGTATCTGGCTCTTGGGGGTCAATCATTGATGTTCCCATATCTCATAACTGAATTGTGCCAACTTGCTGGAGTTGAGAAGGCTCTGGAAGACACCTGGGCTAATCCGAAAAAACCTATTCAACCATTGAAAAAAAGAGGAGAGGGCGGTGCCGTCAAGAGCAAATAGAGAAAATAGGGATCTTCTTCTCAGACTGATCAGGGTAGCCAGCCATCATCTTTAGCAGGAGGACCATTTGATGTGCTTACCGAGGAAATGCGGCTAATTCGCAACCTAGTGGTTGGCCTTCCACGGGGACCTGGGGAAACATCTGAGGGACCCGCTACATACGTTTCAAAGAAAGAGTTTCAAAAGTATCTTGATGATCAGAAGAAGCGGGGGGATCACCTTAAGACACTGGAGAAGGCATACAGTGATCTGGCCATGGCGCATGGTAAGTTGAGCAGTTCTCATGACAATCTGGCAAAGGCACATACCAAGATGAAGAAAAGGGAGAAGAAAAGAGATAAATTCTTCACCCGCATGTGCAAGGGTGTGAAGGGGCTGTGGAAAGTCCTAAAGCCTCAAGACCGAATTCCATCAACCAAGCCGGAAGATGATGATGATGCCCCAATTGATTGGTCCGAGGAAGAAGGAGAGGAGGATGTCTCTGATTCCGACAACGCGGATAGTGCTTGATGCAGTATTCAAGGAGCACTTTTCACCATTTTACTCTATTATGATTAGTTGGACTGCGGACATTGCAACATCTTTAGTTGAGGGTGACTTCTTGTATAACTGTTGATCTTGTATAATTGTGGATAACTATGGATATGGCAGATTGGTACTTTATTGGTACTTTGGTCGTTTTCATGTGATGTTATTGTGTTTTTATGTAGTGTGTTATATTAGTATGTTTATTAGCTTCTTGAACTTTTATTTTTATACATAGTATGTTTTAGCTACTTGATGTTTATTAGCTTCTCAATTTTTTTGTGTATATATAGTATGTTTATGTGGCAATATCCTTGGTTTTCTTTGGACCATGGTTCTTTTTCCGAGGATGCCAATTTTCTTCTTGAACCGGGTAATTGTTAGTAAATTTTTGTTGACTTTTTCCGATGATAGATAGCTAGGCGACTTTCTTAAGGGAATTAGTCTTGTAGTTTGGATATAATTTTTATTAATTTAGGAAGAATAAGTGGTTTGAGTGGGGTATGAGCCCATTGGACAAGTTGTGTCTTGCTTGGTGCAACACAATTTAAATCTCGGCATATAAATTTTTTATCCTTGAAAAAAAATGATTGAAGTAAAGATCATTGTCATGACGTTTAGACTCAATTTTTGGCTCTTTGATTCAGTAAATAGCTTCTTAGGCTATATATGACTTCCTTGAGATTCATTGTTTTGACTTGGATTTTGGATTTGTATTCCACTTGATGTGCCATGTGTGGTGAGACTTATTGTGACGTTATTTTGCATTATTTGTAGTCTAGAACTTGCCCGGTTGGTCTTTCAATGCTAATGTTGATTATGTTTGATTTGAGGGAAGACCTTAGGCATTCTTTGTGATCTTTGAAAAAGCCTCTTTAGCCTTTTAGGCCTACCATTGCATGAATATAATCACTAGTTTCCCCCATTTGAGCCTTTAAACTTTTCTTTGGCCACCTCATTACAAACCTTTACCTTTTTGTGAAATAATTCCCTCTTTTGAACCTGTCCTTCCTTGAATATTGAAAATGAGGCTAAATGCCTAAGTTAGGGGTGTTGGTGTCAAGTTTGAAATTGGTAAGGTTATCAATTGAGCGTAGAAACATATATCTCAAAGTGCTCTTATGAAATTACTCAAGATCCAAAAGAAAATAGCTATAAAAAAAAATATGTATATAGTCTAAAAAGAAGCAAAGTGCAAGAAGAAAGGCAAATGTGAGTAGTGTTCAAGGAGGGTGTAGTCACTTGTACCCCAAATGCTTATCCAACCCTTCCCTAAACGTACATTACAAGCTCAAAAAGTCCTTATGGGATCTCCAACCGAATGTTCTTGAATAGTCGGGGAATTAAAATAAAGGCAAGCCTATGGCACTACTTTTGTGCATTTAAATATCTTTGTGAGAGTGAGAGTTAATTCTTTCCATTTGATATCCCATTTACGTTTTGATTGCAAATTATGAGTGTGGGATTCTCTCTTAAGTGTGAGGGCACATGAGATTTGAGTTGTGAATTTAATCCCATTTCCAATTGGGAAGAATGAATGAGGAAAGATAATTTTGATAGAGAGGAAAATTTCGAAGTTTTAGTGTCATTACTTGATTGCTACTTTATTTTGCATAGTGTTTGAGCACTTGAAATGTAATGATGTTTATGAGAAGGGTTTGGTAATTCATAAGCTTTGGGTTAATTGTTGGTACCAATCAAATTCATGTGTTTGTGCTTACACTAGAACTTTTTGACTTGGCATGATATTGATGTACTATTGAGTTAAATGCTTGGAAGGAGATTTTATCGCTTTCACTACTTGAGGAAAAGCAATAGTTAAAGCTTGGGGGTTTGATAAGCTGGTATTTTACCAACTTATCTCGTCTTCAAGCTTAGATTTTTGCTATGTTTGAGTAATAAAATCATGTGTTTAATGTTGTTTACTTCTATATTACAGGTTCTATGTGATTAAGCAGTGATCTTGATGAAACCAAGTGAAATGAGTCAAAAAGAAGCTGAAAAGAAGAAAATCTGGAAAATGGCCTCAGTTGTCGCAATTGCGATACTGACTTGGGAAATGCAAACAAAACAAAGCTCGCAAATACGAGGAAAGGCTTCCCAAATGCAAAGTCAAGCCAGTCAAGTCTTGATCGCAAATGCGAAGAAGAGTTCACAAATGCGAAGTCAAATCAGGCAGTCAACCTTCTCAAATGCGAAGTCTTGATCGCAAATGCGATGGTTAACAAGATAGTCAAAGTTCACAATTTCAATCTTTTGTTCGCAAATGCGAAGATCGTGCTTTAGCTCTGGGTACTTCTGAAATTTCATATTTTTTGGCCCTAAACCATTTAATACCCGACTTAGCTCAGCTGTAAAATATCTTTGGCTTATTTTCAGTCTCTAAGACTAGAGAGAACAAGTTTTGAGAGCTAGGGTTTGTACACACACTTGAGTTTTAAAGATTTAAAGATTTTGGTTAAGAATTTCTTACTCATTTGTACTCATTTCTTCATTTCCTTGCTTTGTATTGAAGATCTAAGTGTGTAGTATTTTATTCAACACTTGAATCTTATTTATGGGAATAATCATATTTAAAATGTGGATTAAATACCTTGTTGTGCTTATGTATTGGATGGTTTTTTATCTTTTATGAAGTGAGTTATTGCTACTTTAATCATTCTTGTTCTTTAATGTTTCCAAAGATATTAGCTAACCCTATGACTCACCCATTAACTTTGAATTAATTTTGGAAAAGATTAATTAAAAAGAACTTGAGGCTTTAACCCTCATTTTATAGATTCTACCTTGGGATAGAATTGAACTACTTGTAACCATAATCGGGTGTGTTTAATCTCCTAATTGTTTTAGGGATAATTCAATTAGGAAGTCTTGTTAGTATTTGGAAGAAGCTAATATAGAATTATTACCCGTGTCTAATTAACATAAACTTGCTCATATTTGTAAAATCGTGAAATACATTGGATCGTTACTTGAGTGTAATTCTCCTTGTATCCATACTTGTAGTCATTAATTATTTTACTTACTTTCTAGGTTAGTTTACATTTTCGCATTTAGGTATAAACAGTTTCTAAAAATAATTCTAAGTGTTTGGCATTGCATAACAAGTGATAATTCTCTTACATTCCTAAAAGCCTACATATTGTGCTATGTGGGATTCGACCCCGACTAATAGTTGGGTAAATTATATTGCATGCGACCATGTCCATTTACTTTTTAGTTGTGGATTTGGACGTCATCAATGTAGCATGAGAATATTGATTTGAAAGACAAGTTTGTCGCATCTCTAGTCCTCTCATATAGGATCAACTATCGGGAAGGGGTTAAACTGCCATAACAATAATCTCACAAGTGTTCAACCTCTTTTTCAACCTCGTGGGCTTGTGGCATAGATTCTTTGTGTCAGTTACTGATAAGAGTGTAAAGCAATTTCATGTATGTGAAACCCATATCATATCCATGGTACAAGAATCTTCCCATTTTGAGTTAAACCGATTTTCCTTACACTCAAGAAGGATATTTAGTGTCACGTACTTGGCTATTCCTCCTTATGGATTTCTATTTCCAATATACTAGTTAACTTTATGCCTTATTTGTCAAATCAATGATGTCATCACAATGATTAATCATGCCAGCATTGTCAGTAGTAATGTTCATGTCCCTTAGGATACACTCTCTTGAACATATTGATGGATTCTTGAATAATCCAGCCCATCTCGAACTTCGTTGTTCCTATTTATAGTAAATCTACGAGGTTTGAAGGTTCAAACATGTCAAAGAAGAAGCATCATTCCATGGTCAAACATAATGGGTAGGAAACACTATGGCCACATTCATTCTAGTGTATCATTTAATAATTGTTGAAGGTCACCAAAGTTTTAATTTGAGTGTTCGACGTAGGGATTTAGAGTTGAAGAGAGTGAACGGATTATTCTCTAGACTTTCTCCATGAAAATATTATGTAAATTATTAGTAAAGGTAAAATAGGTGTAGTTTACATTTAGGCCTTATGTAATCTTGAAGGAAATAGGCCAAACTATGAAAATAATGTCTCCCCATCGTTTGTCCTCTATGCACCCGATGTTTCATGCGTCTATGTTCGAGAAGGTGGTTGGAAGTCCTTTTTTTATCGTTCTGGTGGAAACCATCAAAGGTAAAGTTAATGGGTAATTGGCTTAGGAAAGGTACCTAATTGTCATCTTTGTTAGATAAGTTCGCAAGTTGAGATTGCCTCCGTCAAGTGCTATGACCAAGTCTGTGGGTCGAAGAAGTCACCTCGAAGGCCGAAAGTATTGTGGAAAGAAAATACTCTCAAATGTTTTTATAGCTAAAATGGTTGTGATTCTAAAGGTACTTTCTATGTATTATGATTTAAAAATATGCAATTCATGTCCAGATACCATTGTTGGTAATGTAATGCCCGTAATGTTAAACTTGGTTTTATTAATGTCTATTGTGATGCCTGTTAAGTTGCAAGCGTATTGTTAGGACTGGTTTTAGGATTCTCTGGCAGGTGGATAGGCGCAATTACAAGGGAGACTTTGGTAAAAAATTTGAAAATTTAAGGAGTTCGTCAAAATTTGGAACTGCTAGTGTGTGAAGTAACAATTGGATCACATTGGAGGCTAATGGCAGATCTTGACCCTCATTTGAGGACGAATGATCCTAAGCGGGAAAAAATATAAGGCCCCATTAAAATTTTCTAATGATTTAAGATTTAAAAATGAGCCAGCGGTATTTGGGAATAACATATTCGTATTAAATGAGACCTACGGGATAGAACCACATCATTTTGAATGAAAATATATGTTTAAGGTGTGTTGGAATATATTAAGAAGTTTTGTGACTGGAAAGAATTTGTGTGTAACAAGTTGGATACATTAAATGGAGAGAATGTTATTATGTAAGCATGGTTTCATACTTATACGAAGGTTTGCAAGTCATTCAGGTCTATATCATAACAAGGTATCAATTGAGGGTGAGTCTAGAAGTAAGAAATGGAAAAAAAAAAAGAAAATAACTGGGAGCGTGCTAGGGACAGTACAACGTGCGGATTGTGGCATGACAGCCCTCTCAGAAACTCCGAAAACCAGTGAAGTATAGGCATTTGGCACTGGCACTAGCACACTACCCCCACCTGAAGCTTTTCTTTTAAGTACTCACTTTGGGGGTTCATTCCCCCCCTCCCTCCCCTTTACTTGGACGGATTTTGGAGCTCTTCTCCACTCTCTCAGGACCACAGACTCCTCTCTTTTTCAAAGTAAGAATCCCCATAATCTTGGTGTGAAATCTTATCATTTCTACACTAGTGTTGATAAAATCTACACATGAAATTCTTAGATTTTCAAGAAATTTCTTCAAGAACTCAAAAGGAGAGTTTTGCAAGATATCTTACAAAAGGTAATCCTACATCCTTAGAATTACATGCATGGATTTATTATGTGAATATGAGTATGAATTAAGTATTGGGACTCATGGGATGGTGATTGGAAACCATAATTTCCCAATTTATAAAATATTTAAGAATGATGGTAGGATAAATGATAGTGGTTGGATGAACTAATTGTATGGCTATGAGATGTAAGGATTTATGCCTACTAGGTATTTGATAAAGTGCCTAGATGACCTAAATTGTGGCAGTTGCTACTAATTGGTTCCATTGGATGTTGTTATTGTAGAATGAAGTTTCTTAGTGTAGTGGGTCACTAAGGGTGAATTTGAGATATGTTGGATAAATTTTCTCTCGTAGAATCGAATTCCATAATATTCCCGTAAGTTTCAATTGTGGTTGGCTGAAGTTCCTAATTTCTATATTCTGGGTTATCCCTTATAAGCTTGACTATTTCGAATAAGCCTTATGTCAAAAGATATATGTTCAAAGCATGGATTGTGTATTAAAATGTTATGGCTTTGAGTCATGTTTCAGATGAAAGCTAGTTTGCCAAATTATGTGAGAAAAACTCAATATGTTTAAGACTCTTAATTGCTCATATGTGTACCTAAAGTCTTGACTGAAAATGCCTTGTTGTTGATAATTTATAAAGATGCTCTAAAATGTATTAAGTGAATTGGGTATATAGGGAGTGGCCAATGTGACAAGAGTTTAAGTTATAATTGCG
The DNA here is from genome assembly GCA_026770625.1 of Nicotiana glauca. Taxonomy (NCBI): domain Eukaryota; kingdom Viridiplantae; phylum Streptophyta; class Magnoliopsida; order Solanales; family Solanaceae; genus Nicotiana; species Nicotiana glauca. Next base: position 44,392 of record MU756135.1, on the reverse strand, counting down.
GCTAGTGGTGCCAATGAAATGAGAGAATGTGATAAACATTATGAAATGAGCCTTGACTCGACTGTTTTAAAATGTGTTCGAAAATAGAATTTCCTAAAAGCTTTTGTGCTCAATTCATGCTCGTAAGTGGTTGTTTTAGTTAATGCTTTGCTTTATAAATATATCCAACATGATTCGAGTTCTTACATACTCAGGTGTTGAAATTGTACATTGTCATTTCTGGGAAAAGAGAATTTTAAGAATAAATGGTGTATTTCTTGTTTAGGATTTTTATGTGTTTTTCTGGTGCTGGTCGGTGTGCCCCATTCTTTGGGAAGAAACATATTTTTGTTTAAAGTTTCTATTACTAATGAACTTGAAATTTATGATTTCCGAAATATTCGATATGTTGATTTTTTATGGTGATCCTTGAAAATAAAGGAGTGAAAGTGTAGATTATGAAATACGGCCATCGTGACATAAATAAAGAATCTTGTGAATGGCCAAAAGAACCTAGGAAATATTGTTCTCATGAGTGGTTGAAAATACCAATGAAGATTTATACAATGTGAAAGATGTTGAGGTAAATATATTTTTATTTATGTTACCTTTCAAAAATATTTTTGGGACTATTGTTAGTCACCGAGGAAGGATGGGTTGTAACAACCCACACCTGCAACTACACGTGCCGGTATAGGGGTGGATTGTAATTATTTCCCTTATTTGGGATGAAATTAAAATATTGGTAAAATTTTTATTATTCCCCTTAATTGGGATAAAACTGGTAATAGCTGTGAATTGAAAAAGTCAACCCACGTGGCATATGTGGGAAAGAGGCCTAGCTGATTGGGTGGAGATCGGACGCCATGTTGCGCATATGGTGGTACTACTCTTGGTAACAGCATTCTTTCGCATCACATGTATATTTTGTTTCTCATGTATTGTGTTTTGAGGTGTAGTCGGGGACTTGTTGTCGGTATTTCAATATTACTCTTTAGTTGTACTTAGAGGTTCCGTAAACAGGTTGTGGGTGGTATTTGATGTTAGGAATTGAATTAGAAATGTTGGTATTGGCCAAAAATGTTTTTCATTAATTTTATAAACTCGTAATATTTTGGAAATTACGAATGAAACTACTAATGGGAATAAAATAGAAGTTGTTAACGAAATCTTTTCAGTATTTGATTAATGGAGTACATCTCTTGTTATTTCGTGAATGAGTTTGGGTAGAAGGAAATCTAACAGTCTTGCTCGACCGGGTTCACTCGGTTGAACGCCGGTCGCGCTCCCCGATTTTGGGGCGTGGCATGCTTGATCACCAATTGAATACTATCTACGAATCTAGGATTTAACTTGGGTGAGGGAATTTTAGATTGCAAATAATATTGAATAGAGCAAGATCTTGAACTCCAGCATCGGGAACGAATTTACGGTTAGGATAGGGATATACCTAATTGCCTTGCTAAGTTATTATACGGGAATTGTTAATGCATTCTTGTTAATCATAATTTCATAGGAAAATAGGCGTTAGGTTAGCTTGAATAGACGAGTAGTACTTCAGGAGAAAGCTACGAGCAATATTAACCCTACCAATCAATAAACTTGATAAATTTATTAGGCGATTTAAGTGAAAAATACAACAGGATTATTAGCTAACCCATAGCTCTAGAATATTTTATCTTATTGAGTTAGTCTCTAATATTGCCAACTTTTTTCTTTAATATCTTAGTTTGTTACTCTAGATTAGTTTTAGTTAAATATTCATACTTTAGGATTCGCTTGAATAGATTAATTGTCTTTGTTTAATTTAGTAAATAATTATTCATAAGTCCCTGTGGGTACAATATCTGGATATATAATTTTATATTACTTGTCGACCATATGTACTTGCGTGTGCGTTGGGGGGCAACAAGTTTGTGGCGCTATTTTCGGGGACCACTTCTTAGTTTAATATTTTATTATCTTTGTTGACATGGTATTTTAGAATGAAAATTGGTCAAATATTGGTTATTCTTATTTTGGTGATCCCTATTCATATTGTGGAGGACCACACTTGTGGCAAAATTGTGAATCTCAATCGTATGGGTAAAATTTTGATAATGTGTATGGTGGTCAAGATGGACATAGGGATGATTGTCCTAATTTCTATTATCATTCTTTGAGCCCTTATAATTATGATTCTAATAATGTTTATGAGTTTGATAGGAGCAATGAAGTAAAGGATGTTGAACATGTTGCTCATATTATGGACATGATAAGGCAAGTAGCCGAGCAACAAGATGAAAATCAAAAGGCTATACAAAGAATTAGTGTAGAATTCACGAGAATGAAGACTGAGGCGGAAGATTTTGCTAAAGAGAGCGAGTTCCCACAAGAAGATAATTTTGAAGAAGCAGATATAGTGAGCCAATCTTGGCTAGAGGAACAAACTCAGCTAATAAAATATCATGAGTCTCTCTGTGATGGCCTTTTAAATATGATAGAACAATTGATAGAAGGAAGAACTAAGCTCAGGCAAGAGTTGGACCAATTTTGCTCAGATACCTGCAAGCTAATTTGAATAAAAAGGTTGAGGTGCATGATGTCCTACAACCAATTGTTGTGGATACTGGCCAGCTTGTCGAGCAGAAAGAGGAATTCTAACTTTTTGACCATAATATTATTAATGATGCTGAGGTCGAGGAAGTATGCAAAAGTGAGGATATAAAAAGTGAAGCGATTTTAGGTTAGAGCGCATCGGGCCTCATTCTAACCATTTTTCAACTATGTTTGGTTGGTGACATGAGAATTTTTCAATTCAAACATATGGAGGAGTCAATGGATGAGGAACAAAGTGCATATATTCTGAAATTTGCTATGCCAATAAGACAAAGCGACATACCTCATTTAAGGGCCAAGAAGTGCAAGATGCGACAGTATTTACTTGGTTCTTTTGTATTCACACCACCGCCCCGGGAACGTGATAGAAAAATTGATGCAAAATTGGGGGCAAAGTGTGCGTATCCTCAAAGTGGAAGGAAAAGTAGTGTAAGTAATGGCGTCGTGCTGCGACGTCAAATAAGGCGCTTGTTGGGAGACAACCAAATTCTACTATTTCTTTTTATTTTTTGTTTATTTTCTTATTATGTTATTTATTTATTGGTTTATGTGTTTTGTAGGAATAAGTGCATGGAGTCAAAGCTAACAGGAAATGTGCAAAATCGTGCAGGTGGTTGGAACTAAGTGTGAGGTACCCGTACAAAGGATCATACTTGGGAGAAGTCTAAATATCTCGTGAGCTGCTAATGCTTTGGCCTTTAGCCTACCAGGGAGTCTCTTTCACCCTCTTGTTATTTATTGTATGCATTTAGGACACTGTATAAATTAAGTGTGCGGTGAAGATATTGTTTGAGTGATTTTCTATGCTATCCTGACTTAGTTGTAGTATTTTTTTTCCTTAGTGTAGTGTAGTAGTTGTTGCTTTAAAAAATGAAGAAAAAAATAAAAAAAGAATTAAAAAAATCAGAAATTTTGGGACTTTTTCCAACGATGGATCTTGTGGACAACTTTCTTGAGGGATTAATAAAAAAAATTCATTCCTTTAAATAGTAATAATCCCCTTCGTTTTTTTTTTGTGCATCGATTCTTTTTCATGGGATGTAATTTGAACTGGATAGCAGTTTATTTTACAGTAGATTAGGATGTAGGAAATAAAAGGTGGAAGATTGATGAACTTAGGCTCCCTTGACTTATTTGATAGTAGCATATTTAAGCTTTAGCATATGTAGTATTTTCCCCATATGTTTGAAATTGTTCATGATGCCTTGATGAAATTGGATAGATTGTTATGACGTTCATGTCTCTTTTACTTTACTATTGTTCACTTTGTACTTAATGCTTAATATCTTGTGGTTTTGTGAATACTTGTATTGTTTTAGCATCGGAATAAGATCATCCTTAATGAGTCATGTGCCATGTGTGAAGTCAGATTTGGTGTAGTCCATATTATTATTATTGAGTCTAGAATTTGCCCGATATGTGAGTCGAATCGAAATTTTTAGGTGATACTCGGTTTGAAAATTGATTTCAGACCTTCTTTGATCATTTTGACCTTAATTGCTTATTAGAAATAAAATCCATCCCTAGTGACGCTTTTGAGCCTATAGACCTTTTATTTGACACCAACAATACGAGCTTATATCCTTTTTGTTCTTAATTGATATTTATTTGATCATGTACCTCTTAAAGTACTTTAATTGTACAATGAGTGCTAGGAAAAGTAAAGACTAAGTATGGGGTGGCCTTCGAGTGCAACTAATAAAAGAATGAAAGGTGCACTTGTTTTGTGGAATAATACACCACTAGCAAAAAATGAGGAATAACGAGGAAAAAGAAAGAAAAATCTAAAAAATAGAAGGAAAAATGGAGATGAATGAATTGATGTCTTGTTCTTGTTAGTGGGATGTAAATTAAAGTAGTGCTTAAATAAAGAGAGAATAAATGTGGGGAGTGATCTTGTTTGTAAAATTGAAGTGGATTGAAGAATTTGCACTTAGCTTTATTATGTGATGTGTTAAAATACTTAGGAGGGTGAACCACTAATCTTAAATATATCCTACTCATCCCTTAGCCCACATTACAATCATATAAAGTCCTAATTGATTTTAGATCGAGCGAGTCTATATTAGTAGAGATTTATATTATGGGTAAGCCTATGGTACATTTTTCATGCATTTAACATCTTTGTAAGAGTGGGAGACTTTCTCTGAAAGATGTGAGTCCTTCGATTATATGTGATCATGAGATTCGAATATGGGGATTCAACTTACTCTCTTGTTCTTGTTGTGAGGTCACATGGTTTCACGAAGGATAGGTAGCATTATTAGACTTCTCTATGATGTTAGGTGTTCAAGCCATGAGTGCATTATGATAGTTGAGTCGGTTTTTAGGCTAGGATTGTTATGAGCATGTTGTCTTAGTGGTGAATAAGTAAAGGGGAAGTGCATGTGATTGCATATGCTCTAGCTTAATTGTTGCTATCAACTGTAGTCATAGGTATATTGTGCTTAGTGGTCATATGCTCCCCCGTGATGTGGAATTTCAAGTTGTGTGGTTTAGGTAGTAAAGTTTAGGATGACCGAGGATGAGCAAGAGTGTAAGTGTAGGGTGTTGATGTTTGGCCAAAAATATATATTTTTGTATATGAATCGCCTCACATTTTGCTTTATTCTTTGTGATCTGATGTGTAATTGTAATGAATTAAGCTAATTCTTTGATGTTTATATATGCAGGAATCAATTGGAAGTGATTTGAAAAGTTTGCATGTGAATTGAAGCAAAAACGGAAGAATTTTGAGGAAGTACGAGTTTGGTGTCCAGGATGGCGCCAGACACCAATCAAAACGCCAATGACAGAAGACCAAAAAGTTCATTGTCCAGGTTGGCGCCAGGTTCGAAGCGTGACGCCAAAGGGCAGATTTTGACCTAATTCAGCTACGACTTGGTAATTTCAACCCTACATACCCCAACATGTATAAAATGGGTTCTAAACTATTTTTGGGGAGATCCAAGATACATTGAAGGAGAATTCACGTGGGGGGACATGGACCACGCTTGGAGGAGGCTTCTAACTAGTTTTTGTTCTCTTCTCTTCCTTTAACTTTATAGTTTATTAGTTCTAGAGTTGTTGGGTGCTACATGAACATTGTAGTTTTAAGCTTATATTGTTCTTATTATTTTATCATTTTGGTTTATTTATTCAATATTGCACTTAATTATTTGATTGCTTGATCACCAATTCAATACAATCTATGAATCTAGGATTGAACTCGGGAGAGGAAATTTTAGATTGCAAATAAGATTGAATAAAGCAAGATCTTGAACTCCAGCAATGGGAATGGATTTGCGGTTAGGATAGGGATATACTTAATCGCTTTGCTTGATTATTATACGGAAATTATTATTGTGTTCCTGTTAATCCTAATTTCATAGGAATATAGGCGTTAGGTTAGTTTTAATAGGCGAGTAGTACTTCGGGAGAAGGTTTCGAGCAATATTAACCCCGTCAATCAATAAATCAAATAAATTAATTAGATGATTTAAGTGGAATACTCAACGATATTATTAGCTAACCCATAGTTATGGAATATTTTCTCTTATTGAATTTGTCTCTAATAATGCAAACTTATTTTCTTTAATCTCTTAGTTTGTTAATCTAGATTAGTTTTAGTTAAATATTCATACTTCAGGATTCGCTTGAATAGATTAATTGTCTTAGTTTAATATAGAAAAGAGTTAATCACGAGTTTCTATGGGTATGATATCTGGACTTACAATTCTATATTACTTGTCGACCACGTATACTTGCGTGTGATTTTGGGAGAAACAAATATCTTGAGGAATTCTAATTTATTAGTGGTCATTGAGGATATAATTTTGTAATTGAGTTATGAATATGTTAAAAATCATATGGGTGTCATGTGAAGTACTTTTGAAAGACAATTTAACTCACCCACATATACAGATTGCTTGAGCATCATTGTAATTATTGAGATTTTGTCGCTCTTATGATATTGACTTTGTCACTAATATTGGCATGCCTTTTGTTTGGATCATGGCCCATCTTGACATTGGATTCACATTTCATCTTAATCATGGAATTTGTCCACTTTGAGTATGGATGGGAAAACCACTTTTAATATGGCTCTTGATTCTCTAGATAATTAGGTGACGGCCCGACCCTACTTGATCTAGGACTCCAGTCCTTCTTGTTACTTGCTTATGCTTTGATGAAATTGCATGACACATATGTTGTGCGAATCAACAAATAGATGGACTTTCTCGGATATTAGTTTGAAACCTTCTTGACATTTGAGGTTTTGAATAATGGTATCATGAACTATTTTATAATTTGATATTTAGCCCTCTTAAGATGATTGTACCTTCATTAAGTACTGATATTAATTTTAATAAGCTCATATCTAGAATTTATTCCTTGTAGTCATTACATAATTTACCTTTCGTTTATTGTGAAATATTAGTTAAGTTTATAGCCACTAAGCTTTATGCTTAGCGATAGTTTGTTATTATCGTTGGTGGTGTGCCGGCAGATGCGTGAAGATATTATTTGAAGTAGACTCTTTGGAAGATTAGATGAAGATCACACTTGCATAAGCATATGTAATTTTTTTTTGTAGACTTTTGGGGATTGTACATGATCCATATGATACACTTAGATATGTGAAATCTTGAATGATTATTGGGTCATGACACTATTATTTTGGTAACTTAATCTTGGTAAATGATTTGACTATTTTTGGGGTGTTTATGCCCAAGTCTTGTAATTTATTAAATTGGTACTTGAATTGAACTTGGGAGTTTTTTTCTTGAAGACTTAACTAGCTTGTATTTGATTGAGAGTTGAACTTTATGCTTAGTTTGAGTCTTGAATGGTGTATGAAAAAGATGTTCTTCTACTAAGTATTTGATAAATTTTGCAGTATTGAAATAACTTACATAGATGTTGCTATTTTATTTTAATATTTATTTATAGTTTTATCATAAAATTTTAAAGAGATGTTTATGAGATTTTTTTAAGGTGACATGTCATATGTTGAAGTTTGTTCATGGGTATTTTTTTTTGGTTAGTTTATTTTATTAAAAGAATATTTAAATATATAAGTATTACATTAATATTTATATCACTACTAGAAATTTGGGAAAAACCATCCAAAAAAACCGATCAAAGTTGATCGGTAATGGCCAATAACCGTCCAAAATGCGACCATTAACGTGTGCTCTGTATTTTGAAGGTCGGGAGGGTATACCGACCAAAGTTGGTCGAAAATTTCCGACCAACTTTGGTCGGTCAATTAAATTCAAAAAAAATTCCGAAAAAACCAACCAAAGTTGGTCGAATTTAATAAGGCGTTTGTAGTCCAACAGTTAGGATAATTGCCTTCCAAGCAATAGACCCGGGTTCGACTCCCGGCAGACGCAAATGTTTTTAGCCACTAGGCTAAATGCCTAGTGGTATATTTGCAAAAAAAAAAAAGTTGGTCGATTTTTTTCGACCGAAGTTGGTCGGTATTTTCATTGTGTAAAGTAAAAATGCATCATCTGGGAATCGTACCGGGGCCTGTACTATGGCAGGATACCATTCTACCACTAGACCATTGGTATATTTTATTTTAAGACTGCTTTTTATTTTATTTATACTCTTTAGTTGTATTTTCGAACGAAAATAACAGATCAAAGTTGGTCGGTTTTATTAAAAAAAAATTACTGATTGTATTCGGTCGATTTTTTAAAATGACCAGCCGAATTAACCGACCAATTTTGGTCATTTTTTTAATATTAATTTTAATTTATTTTAAATAAAAAACCGATGAAAGTTGGTCGGTTTCTTGAAAAATAAATTTCGCATGACTCAAAAAAAGTTTCCCCCATTTTTGCACCAAAAAAACCGACCAAAGTGGTCAGTTTCATAAAAAGAAAATGAAAAAATAAAATATTTTGAAAAACCGACCAACTTTGATCGGGTTTTTGGCTGATTTTTTGACCAACCGATCGTGGTCGATTTTTGCTGAATTTCTAGTAGTGTAAGTTGCATCCTCCTAAGGGGTTGCTACACAATGGCAATCGGGTGATACTGAAAAATAAGGCCTAAGCTTTCGAGAGGCGACTATGAGAGCTAAGGCCAGTTTTTCAAGGTGTGAGTAATGAGTTTTCACTCCTAACAAGATTTTGATAACATAATAGACAAGAGATTGCATACATTCGTCCTCCCTGACTAGAACATCACTTACCGCTACCTCCGAGACCGCCAAGTATATCAACAGTTGTTCGCCTTCCTCGGTTTTGATAGTAGCGTAGGGTTTGATAGATAACATTTCAGGTCTTTTAAGGCCTGTTGGAATTCTGGAGTCCATTCGAAGTTGTTCTTCTTCTTTAAAAGTGAAAAAAGTGATGATATTTTTTCAAAGATCGAGAAATGAACATGCTTAGAGCGACCAATCTCCTAATTAGCCTTTGGACTTCTTTCAGGCTTGTCAGTTGGCCCGGGATGTCCTAGATGACTTTGATCTTGTCGAGATTAACCTCGGTTCGTACTTTGTGAAACCAAGAAACCCAAGAACTTACTAGAGCTAACCCCGAACGTGCATTTATCGGGGTTGAGTTTCATGTTATACTTCCTCAGGATATCAAAGGTTTCTTGGAGGTGCTTTAAATGGTTACCTGTATCCAAAGACTTGACCAACATGTCATCTATGTAAACTTCCATTGTTTTACCTATTTATTTTTCGAACATCTGGTTCACGAGCCTCTGGTAAGTGGCTCTGGCATTTTTAAGCTTAAATAGCATCACATTGTAACAATATGTGCCAAAGTTTGTTTTGAACTAAGTCTTTTCCAGATCCTCTGGGTCCATCGTAATTTTATTGTACCTGGAATAGGCATCGAGAAAACTCATCAACTCGTGTCCGGCTGTTGCATCAATCATTTGATCAATGTTTGGCAATGAAACAAGTCTTTCGGGCACGCGTTATTCATGTCTTTGTAATCTAAGCACAATCGAATTTTTTTATTCTTTATGAAACTACAATACATGTGACGACCCAAAGGGTCATCACCTGTATTCTTTCTCATTCCTGCTTCCGAGGCCTTAAAAACATCATTTTTAATTACCTCAATTTGTGTGCGCAGTCCGGGCGAGTAGCCGGAAAGCTTGTATGTGAAATTCTGTGAAAAATGCTAAAATTTGGTATTAAAATAATTAAAATTGACTTTGGTCAACATTTTGGGTAAACGGACCCAAACCCATAATTTGACGGTCCCGTAGGGTCCGTAGAATAATATGGGACTCGGGCGTATGCCCGAAATCGAAATCCGAGGTCCCGAGCCCGAGAAATAAAATTTTTAAAAGATATTATTTTTCTGAAATTGTTATAGAAAATGGAAATGAAAATTGATTATAACGTATTGGTATCGGGCCCGTATTTTGGTTCCGGTGCCCGGTACAGATCTTGTATGTATTTTAAGATATTTCTGTAAAGTTTGGTTGAAAACAGACGTCATTTGACGTGTTTCGGACTTGAATCTCTAAAATTGGAAGTTTATGAAGTTTGAAGAAAAATTAGTGATTTTGAGGTTTGATTCCTCGTTTCTGATGTTATTTTGGCAATTTAATCGCACGGTTAAGTTCGTAGGGTATGGTTGAGTTAGTGTGTGTGATTGGTTAGGAGCCCCGAGGGCTCGGGAGTGTTTTCGGAGGTGTTCAGGGTGGTTTTGAACTTAGTGAAATTGCAGAAAAATCTGCAACAGGTTCACAGTAAATTCCTTCATCGTGTTCGCGGTGTCTCCATCGCGTTCGCGAAGATTCAGGTTCTTCCCTCATTCGCATCCTTTCATTCGCATGGCGTTGACATACAGGCCAACGCGTTCATGTAGGCCAAACTCCTTGGACCCTAGTATTTCCTTCTTCGCGTTCGCACCCCTCTTCCCGCGAACGCGATGCTTGTCTGACCCTACTCATCGCGAACGCGACCCTGATGTCGCGAATGCATAGAGTATTTTCACCCAGCAATTTTTAAGTCATAAAAACAGAATAGTGACGGGTTTCATTCAAAAAAAATACACGAACCCTTTCTTCTCCAAAGCTTCTAGCCGATTGTTAGAGTATTTCTTCACCAAAGCTTCTTGGGTAAGTATTGTTTAGCTTGTCTCCTTTATTTTCCATCATCATTTATCAAATTCCTAAGCTCAAATCATGTAATTTAGGGTTGAAATTGGAGGAAATGGGTAGAGTTAGGGTTTTTCAATTTTTCTTGATTTAGACCTCGTTTCGGGGTCAAATTTGAAAAAAAATTATATATTCGGGCTCGTGGATGAATGAGGGATTTAATTTTGGTCTGAACCTCGTGTTTTGGCCAAGCGGGCCTGGGGGCGATTTTGGAATTTTTGGGAAGAAAGCTTGGAAATCTATATTTAGGCATTGGGTTTGATTTATTTAGCCTATATTGATATCATGAAGTCCTTATTGTATAGATTTGATTGAGTTGGAGCCAAATTCGAAAGGGAAAGCGGTCATTGTGGATTGATTTGGCCGTAGAAGTTGAGGTAAGTGTTTGGTTTAACCCTAGTTTGTGGGAATAGGAGTTGAGTCTTGTTTGCTATTTGCTAATTGATCGAGTACGATTTATAGGCATGGTGACGAGTATCTATACATTGGTGTCTAGCATGACCGTGAGTCCTTAATTGCGGATAGTTGGTTGTTATTATGCCTTCCATGTCTAATTGATGATTTCCATATGTGGCAAAGGCTTTGTGATAGAAATTGTGATCTTTATACTTCGTGGAGCATTGGCTCGGTTTAGAAATGTAGATTGCGACGGTATTAGAGATAAGAAATTCCTTGGAGCTTGGGCTCAAGTGATATCGTGGAGTAAGAAATGAAAGAAAGAGAAAGAGTTATTGGTTATTCCCTTGCCGGGATGTTTTGTTGATTTTGTTGGTTTTCCTCCCGTGCCGGGATATTGAGTTCATTGATGTTGTGTCCTTGCCGGGTTTTAATTATTTGTTGTGTGTTCCCTTGCCGGGATTTTTACTATTGTTTATTTACTCCCTTGCCCCCTTATTTGTGACTGTTGTTTGGATGAGGCACAATGACAAATGTGGATCGGGTTGCACGCCGAAACAATACTAAATGATATGGGTCGGGTTGCACGCCGCAACAATACTAAATGATATGGGTCGGATTGCTCGCTGCAACTATACTAAATGATATGGGTCGGGTTGTAGGCCGCAACAGAGATATTTGAGGATCGGGTTACACGCCGTAACAATACAATGATGATACGGATCGAGTTGTATGCCGCAACAGAGATATCTGAGGGTCGGGTTGCACGCCGCAACAATACAATAGTGATATTTACATGGATCGGGTTGCACGCCGCAACAGTGTTGCTATACATCAGGATCGAGTTGCGCGCCGCAACAATTATTGATATAAGTGTGTTTATTTGGGTGTTTGATCCTTGTCCGTTGTTAATTACAAGTTGTCCTTAGATTGTTATTTCGGATTTACTATTAATATTGTTATCTCCCCACAGCATGCTCCCCCTCCAATATCGTTTACTTGCCTAGCATTTTCGATTCCGCTATATATATATAGATATATATATATATATATATATATAATTGCACAGGTTTATATGGTGGTCCAGTCTAGTCTCGTCACTACTTTGCCGGGGTTAGGCTAGACACTTACCAGCACATGGGGTCGGTTGTGCTGATGCTACACTCTGTGCATTCTTGTACAGGTCCAGGTTTCAAGCAGCAGCATTAGCACGGGAGCTGGTTTTCAGTATCGTGATAGCCGAGGTAGCGTTGCAGGCGTCCGCAGGCTCGCGTCTCCCTCTTATTCTCTCTTTTAGACTGTTGCCTCCTTGTATTCGAGACAAACAGATTTATGTTTCTTTCAGACTTTGTATTTAGTACTTCTTAGATGTTCGTGAGTATGTGACTCCAGTTCTTGGGTAGAGATACTTGTTGGGATTCCGTATTTTATTCAGCTATTTAAAATTGAGACTTTCGCTTATGATTTTAATCTCGTTGCTTTTATTTTTATGCTGTTAATTATTAAATAGGAACATGTGTTTAATCGATCAGTAAGTAAATTTGGCTTGCCTAGCTTCTACGAGTAGGCGCCATCATGACTCCCGAGGATGGAAAATCCAGGTCATGACAAGTTGGTATCAGAGCTCTAGGTTGCATAGGTCTCACAACTCATGTACAAACTTGGTAGAGTCTGAGGGATCGGTACGGAGACGTCTGTATTTATCCCCAGAGGCTACAGAGTTAGGAAGAATTTCACATTTTTTCTTTCTTGTCGTGCGGTTCTGTTTCTCAAGTACCGATTGAATTTTTACTCTGTTCTTCCACAGATGGCGAGAATACGTGCTTCCTTATCTATCGCTCAATAGTCCGAGTCCCCAGCAGCAGCCCTAGTGGCAGAGCCTTAGCTTGATTTTGAGGAGAAGGCTCCAGCCCCAGCAGTTCCGGTGCGCCCAGCTCAGGTCCCAGAGGGGTTCATTGCCACCCCAGTTCTTCAGGACGCTCTAGCCCGATTAATAGGCCTCATAGAGGGTGTCATTCGAGCGGGTTTGCTTCCAGTGGTTCAGCCAGCGGTGGCAGGTCAGTCGGGTATAGTGGCCCAGGTCGGGAGTAAGATCTCTTTTCAAGAAGCGGCCAATGGGGGCCGTAGAGTTGTTATGGTTCTGCCACAGGGAGGTGGTCATGGGTCGGATAAGAGGCCCCATCATGCAGGAAGATTCAGTGGTACCTCGTCATAAGGTAGAGGATCTTATGGTAGAGGCTATCCTCCTAGGCCCTTTCAGTCAGCTCTCCAGGTCACTCATGGTACTTCAGGTAGCAATTCAGGTCGGTAGGGTCAGTCTCAGTTTCCTCAGCTATAGCATTCGCGTAGATGCTATGAGTGTGGTGAGCATGGTCACCTCAGGATGGCTTGCCCGAGGTTGAGGGTTGCTCAGCTGCAGCAGTCGAGGTCCTTCCACATTTGTGGTGACCCGAGGCACATTGTTAGATTTTGCCCTCGAGCTTCAAGTAGCTTTCAGCATCAGAGTTCTCGTATAAGGATTCAGGCACCAGAGGTTCCATAGCCTGCCCAGCCAGCTAGAGGCAGTGGCAGGGGTGTTAGAGGTGGAGGTAGAGGTCATATAGGTGGAGCTCAGGCCGCCAGAGGTGGAGGCCATCTAGCAGGCAGGCTAGAGGCTGAGTCTTCAGATGCAGACGTTACAGGTACTATTATGGTTTGTGATAGAGATACTTCAGTACTATTTGACCCATGGTCTACGTATTCGTACGTGTCATCTTATTTTGGACTGTACCTGGTCATGCCTAGTGATGCATTGAATATTCATGTTTATGTGTCTACACCGGTTGGTGATTCTATCGTGGTCCGCAGGGTTTATTGTTCCTGTGTTGTAGTGATTGGGGGGGTCTTGAGACCCGTGTAGACTTGTTGCTCTTAGATATGGTTGACTTTGATATCATTTTGGGTATGGACTGGTTATCACACTATCACACTATCTCGGACTGCCATTCCAAGACTGTGACCTTAGCGTTGCCAGATACACCTCGTTTAGAGTGGAGGGGCACTCCAGGTTATTTTACCTGCAGGGTCATTTCGTACATGAAGGCTCGACGTATGGTCGAGAAGGGGTGTCTGGCCTATTTGGCCTATGTTCGTGATTCCAGTGCTGAGGTTCCTCCTATAGATTCTGTGCCTATTGTCCGAAAGTTTCCAGATGTTTTCCCCTCAAACCTGCCGGGTATGCCACCCGACAGGGACATTGATTTTTTTATTGATTTGGCTCTGGGCATCTAGCCCATTTCTATCCTGCCATATCGTATCGTCCCGCCGGAGATCGATGAGGATGTGTATAGATTACCGGTAATTGAACAAGGTAACGATTAAGAATAAGTATCCACTGTCGAGGATTGATGATTTGTTCAACCAGCTTCAGGGCGCCAAGGTATTTTCAAAGATAGACTTGAGATCTGGCTACTATCAGTTGAGGATTAGGGCATTCGATGTTCCTAAGACAGCTTTTCGTACTCGGTATGGGCATTATGAGTCCTTGGTCATGTCATTTGGGTTGACCAATGCCCCAGCAGCATTCATGGAGTTGATGAACCGAGTGTTCAGGCCATATTTGGACATATTCGTGATAGTCTTTATTGATGATATTTTGGTGTACTCCCGCAACCAGGAGGAGCACGAGCAGCATCTTAGAGTGGTTCTTCAGACTCTGAGAGATAGTCAGTTATATGCCAAGTTCTCCAAGTGTGAGTTCTGGCTGAGTTCAGTAGCATTTCAGGGTCATGTTGTATCAGCAAAGGGTATTTAGGTGGACCGAAAGAAGATTGAGTCAATCAAGAACTGGCCTAGACCAGCATCAGCTACAGAGATTCGGGGTTTCTTGGGGTTGGCAGGCTACTACCGTCGGTTTGTGGAGGGGCTTTCATCTATTGCAGCCCCGATGACCAGGTTGACCTAGAAGGGTGCCCCGTTCAGATGGTCGGATGAGTGTGAGGCGAGCTTTTAGAAGCTCAAGACAGCTCTGACTACGGCACCGGTGTTGGTTTTTCCCATAGGATCAGGGCCTTATACAGTTTATTGTGATGCTTCCCGTGTTGGGCTTGGTGCAGTGTTGATGCAGGATGGCAAGGTTATTGCCTATATTTTGAGGCAGTTAAAGATTCGTGAGAAGAACTATTCAGTGCATGATTTAGAGTTGGCAGCTATTGTTTACGCCTTGAAGATTTTGAGGCACTATTTGTATGGCGTGGCATGTGAGGTGTTCATTGACCACAAGAGCCTTCAGTACTTGTTCAAACAAAAGGAGTTAAATTTGAGGCAGAGGAGGTGGTTGGAGTTGTTGAAAGACTATGATATCACTATTTTATATCATCTGGGGAAGGCCAATGTGGTGGCCGATGCTTTGAGTAGGAAATCAACTAGTATGGGCAGTCTTGCTTATATTCCAGTCAGTCAGAGGCCGCTTCCTTTGGATGTTCAGGCCCTAGCTAATCAGTTTGGGAGACTCGATGTTTCTGAGCCGAATCGTGTGTTGGCTTGCACGGTCGCTCGTTCTTCATTATTGGAGCGTATCCGTGATCGGCAGTTTGATGATCCCCATTTGTGTGTCCTTATGGACACGATGCAGCATGGAGGTGCCAAGCAGGTTACCTTAGATGCGGATGGAGTCTTAAGATTGTAGGGGCGAGTTTGAGAGCCAATGTGGATGGGCTACGAGATTTGATTTTAGAAGAGGCCCATAGTTCTCGGTACTCTATTCATCCGGGCGCCGCGAAGATGTATCAGGATTTGTAGCAGCATTATTGGTGGCGTAGGATGAAGAAGGATATCGTAGTATATGTAGCTCGTTGTTTGAATTGTCAGCAGGTTAAGTATGAGCATCAGAGGCCTAGTGGTTTGTTTCAGAGGATTGAACTTCCCGAGTGGAAGTGGGAGAGGATCACTATGGACTTTGTTACCGGACTTCCGTTGGCTTAGAAGAAGTTCGATGCAGTTTGGATCATTGTGGGTAGGCTGATCGAGTCAGCGCATTTCATTCCTATAGAAGTCTCTTATTCATTCGAGAGATTAGCTGAGATTTATATCCGGGAGATTGTTTGCCTTCATGGTGTGCCGGTATCTATTATTTCGGACCGAGGTACGCAGTTTACCTCATGCTTCTAGGGCGCAGTTCAGCGAGAGTTGGGCATACGACTTGAGTTGAGCACAGCGTTTCATCCTCAGATGGACGGTCAGTCCGAGCTGACTATTCAGATTTTGGAGGATATGCTCCGGGCTTGTGTTATTGACTTTGGAGGTTCGTGGGATTAGTTCTTGCCTTTAGCAGATTTTGCCTACAACAATAGCTATCAGTCAAGCATCCAGATATCTCCTTATGAGGCTTTATATGGTAGGCGGTGTCGGTCTCCGATTGGATGATTTGAGCCAGGAGAGGCTCGGTTGATAGGTATAGATTTGGTTCAAGAGGCCTTAGACAAGGTCAAGATCATTCAGGATAGGTTTCGTTCGGCTCAGTCCAGGAAAAAGAGTTATGCAGATCGTAAGGTTCGAGATATAGAGTTCATGGTTGGTGAGCGAGTATTGCTCCGAGTGTCGCCTAGGAAGGGCGTGATGAGATTTGGGAAGAACGACAAGCTTAGCCCTAGATTCATTGGTCCATTTGAGATTCTTGATTGAGTGCGAGAGGTGGCTTACAGACTTGCATTGCCACCTAGCTTATCAATCGTGCACCTAGTTTTTTTTCATGTATCCATGCTTCGGAGGTATCACGGGGATCCAGCCCACGTGTTAGATTACAACACTGTTTAGTTGGACAAGGATTTATCTTATGAGGAGGAGCTGGTAGCTATTCTAGAACGGCAGGTTCGTCTATTGAGATCCAAGAGTTTTCCCTCTGTTCGTGTTCAGTGGAGAGGTCAGCCCCCTGAGGCATCGACCTGGGAGTCCGAGTCTGATATGCGGAGCCGTTAACCTCATCTATTTCCCGACTCAGGTACTTCTTTCTTTTGTCCGTTCGAGGACGAATGGTTGTTTTAAAGGTGGAGAATGTGATGACCCTTTCTCATTCCATGCTTCCAAGACCTTGAAAACCTCATTTTTAGTTGCCTCGATTTGCGTGCGCAGTCCGAACGAGTAGCTGGAAAGCTTGTATGTGAAATTTTGTGAAAATGCTAAAATTTGGTATTAAAATGAGTAAAGTTGACTTTGGTCAACATTTTGGGTAAACTAACCCGGACCCGTGATTTGACGGTCCCGAAGGGTCCGTAGAAAAATATGGGACTCGGGCGTATGCCCAGAATCAAAATCCGAGGTCCCGAGCCCGAGAAATGAATTTTTTAAAAGAAATTGTTTTCCTGAAATTGTTAAGGAAAATGGAAATGAAAATTGATTAGAACGTGTTGGTATCGGGACCGTATTTTGGTTCCGGCTCCCGGTACAGATCTTATATGTGTTTTAAGATATTTCTGTGAAGTTTGGTTGAAATCGGACGTCATTGACGTGTTTCGGAATTGAATCTCTAAAATTGGAAGTTTATGAAGTTTGAAGAAAAATTAGTGATTTTGAGGTTTGATTCCTCGTTTCTGATATTATTTTGGCGATTTGATCGCACGGTTAAGTTCGTAGGGTGTGGTTGAGTTAGTGTGTGTGATTGGTTAGGAGCCCCGAGGGCTCGGGAGTGTTTTCGGAGGTGTTCGGGGTGGTTTTGAACTTAGTGAAATTGCAGAAAAATCTGCAACAGGTGCACAGTAAATTCCTTCATCGCGTTCGCTGTGTCTCCTTCGCGTTCGCGAAGTCCCTCCTTCGCGTTTGCATCCTTTCATTCGCGATCGCGTAGAGTTATCGAGTTCTGAGGGCCCAGTCCTCCTTCCTTATTCGCGTTCGCGATGGATGGACCGCGTTCGCGTAGGTCTCCAGCCCCTTCCCATCGCATTCGTATACAGGCCAAAGCGTTAGCATAGGCCAAACTCCTTGGACCCTAGTATTTCGTTCTTCGCGTTTGCACCCTTCCTCCCGCGAACGGGATGCTTGTCTGACCCTACTCATCGCGAACGCGATCCTCATGTCGCGAACGCATAGAGTATTTTCACCCAGCGATTTTTAATTCATAAAAACAGAACAGTGACGGGTTTCATTCAAAAAAATACATGAACCCTTTCTTATCCAAAGCTTCTAGGCGATTGTTAGAGAATTTCTTCACCAAAGCTTCTTGGGTAAGTATTGTTTAACTTGTCTCCTTCATTTTCCATCATCATTTATCAAATTCCTAAGCTCAAATCATGTAATCTAGGGTTGAAATTGGGGAAAATGGGTAGAGTTAGGATTTTTCAATTTTTCTTGATTTAGACCTCGTTTCGTGGTCGAATTTGAAAACAAATTATATATTTGGGCTCGTGGATGAATGGGGGATTTAATTTTGGTCTGAACCTCATATTTTGGCCCAGCGAGCCCGGGGGCGATTTTGGAATTTTTGGGAAGAAATCTTGGAAATCTATATTTAGGCATTGGGTTTGATTTATTTAGCCTATATTGACATTATGAAGTCCTTATTGTATAGATTTGATTGAGTTGGAGCTGAATTCAATAAGGAAAGCGGTCGTTGTGGATTGATTTGGCCGTAGAAGTTGAGGTAAGTGTTTGGTTTAACCCTAGCTTGAGGGAATAGGAGTTGAGTCTTGTTTGCTATTTGCTAATTGATCGAGTGTGATGTATAGGCATGGTGACGAGTATCTATACATTGGTGTCTAGCATGACAGTGAGTCCTTAATTGCAGATAGTTGGTTGTTGTTATGCCTTCCATGTCTAATTGATGATTTCTATATGTGGCAAAGGCTTTGTGATAGAAATTGTGATCTCGGTACTTCGTGGAGCATTGGATCGATTTAGAAATGTAGATTGTGATGGTATATGAGATAATAAATTCCTTGGAGCTTGGGCTCAAGTGATATCGTGGAGTAAGAAATGAAAGAAAGAGAAAGAGTTATTGGTTATTCCCTTGCCGGGACGTTTTGTTGATTTTGTTGGTTTTTCTCCCTTGCCGGGATATTGAGTTCATTGATATTGTGCCATTGCCGGGTTTTAATTGTTTGTTGTGTGTTTCATTGCCGGGATTTTTACTATTCTTTATTTACTCACTTGCCCCCTTATTTGTGACTGTTGTTTGGATGAGGCACAATGACAAATGTGGATCGGGTTGCACGCCGCAACAATACTAAATGATATGGGTTGCGTTGCTTTGCTACAACAATACTAAATGATATGGGTCTGATTGCACGCCGCAACAATACTAAATGATATGGGTCGAGCTGTACGTCACAATAGAGATATTTGAGGGTCGGATTGCACGCCGCAACAATACAATGATGATATGGATTGGGTTGTATGCCACAACAGAGATATTTGAGGGTCGGGTTGCACGCCGCAACAATACAACAATGATATTTACATGGATCGGGTTGCACGCCGCAACTGTGTTACTATACATCAGGATCAGGTTGCGCGCCGCAACAATTATTGATATAAGTGTGTTTATTTGGGTGTTTGATCCTTGTCCGATGTTAATTACAAGTTGTCCTTAGATTGTTATTTCGGATTTACTATTAATATTGTTATCTCCC
>MU756135.1:0-24289 GCA_026770625.1 Nicotiana glauca | reverse complement strand
ATATATATATATATATATATATATATATATATATATATATATATATAATTGCACAGATTTATGTGGTGGTCAAGTCTAGCCTCGTCACTACTTCGTCGGGGTTAGGCTAGACACTTACCAGCACATGGGGTCGGTTGTGCTGATGCTACACTATGTGCATTTTTGCACAGGTCCAAGTTTCGAGCAGCAGCAGCATTAGCACGGGAGCAGGTTTTCAGTATCGTGAGACCTGAGGTAGCCTTGCAGGTGTCCGCAGGCCCGACGTCTCTCTCTTATTCTCTCTTTTAGACTGTTGCCTCCTTGTATTTGAGACAAATAGATTTATCTTTCTTTCAGACTTTGTATTTAGTACTTCTTTGATGTTCCTGAGTATGTGACTAGTTCTTGGGTAGAGATACATGTTGGGATTCCGTATTTTATTCAGCTATTTAAAATTGAGACTTCCGCTTATGATTTTAATCCCGTTGCTTTTATTTTTATGTTGTTAATTATTCAAAAGGAACATCTATTTAATCGATCAGTAATTAAATTTGTCTTGCCTAGCTTCTACGAGTAGGCGCCATCACGACTCCCGATGGTGGAAAATCCGGGTCGTGACAACACATTAGCTAGACATTCGAGATACTTCAACTCTCGGATTGAACCAATGTCAAGTAATCGAGTTACCTCTTCCTTAACAAAACTATTTCTGACCTTGGCTATTGGGCGTTTATTTTTCCTCGTCGGAGGTATGCTTGCGTCCAAACTTAGCTTATGCATTGCTACCTCTAGCGGGATACATGTCATATCCGAGTGGGACCTTGTAAAACAATCAACGTTAGTTTTAAAGAAGTCAATAAACCTTTACCTGAGCTTAGGGTTGAGTCCTATTCCCAAGTGAAATTTTCTCTCCAAGAATTTTTCAAACAAAGCAACTTGTTTGAGCTCTTCCGTCGTGGATTTGGATGCATTTTTCTCTTCAGGTACTTGAAAGTATCTTGGTACCTGGTAGGATTCCAATGCCCCTCGTCTTTATCATCTCTACTTGGCTTGGAAGTAGGCGTCTGTTTCTGTAATTTCTATTCGTTGGGTTCCTTCCCCTTACTTCTATAAACTAATAATGTGTTCATTTATCTTGTTGCCGGTTGATCTCCTCTCATTTGCTTGATCCCCTCAGGGGTTGGGAATTTTAGTAGTTGATGAAAAGTTGATGGCACAACCTTAATCACATGCAACCATGGTCTACCGAGATTTATGTTGTACCCATGTCACCATCCACTATTTCAATTAAATGGATTTTTGTGATCCGTTCGCCATTTGTGGGAAGCAAAATCTCCCCTCGGGTTTTCACACTTGCTAGATTGAACCTAGCAGGGAGCTTTGTCACCAGAATGATGCTTATGGCTAAATTGAATGATGTTGGCTGAACTTTCTAGGTCAACCAAAACACATTGAATCTTGAAATCTATAACATTAAGGGAAATTACGAGGGCATCGTTGTGCGGCAAGAGAAGTCCATCAGCATCTTCTTCCATGAAGGTGATGTCATTTTCGGCGACTTCCCAGAGTCTTTTGTTGTAAGTCATTGGTACCTTCGTCTTCTTGGCTTCCAAGAAAGTTACATTGTTAATCTTATACCCCTTCCTCCACACTCTCCCCCCCCCCCCCAAAAAAAAATCATATTGATAATTAGTCGAGGGGGTCTTCCCCGATCGTTGAGGGTTTTGCGTTGTCTCTGCTACGGCTGTAATTGTTCTCGGCCCGGTCGCTCAAGAACTCCCTGAGATGAAATTTCTTCAATAGTATTGCCACCTTCTCGCGCAGATGCCGGCAGTCCCCAATTCGGTGGCCATAAGTACCGTGATATTTCCACCACAAATTAGGATCCCTCTAACTGGGATCGAATCTGATCAGCATTGGAAACTGTGCTTTCTTGAGATTTCTCATAGTCGATGCCAGCTCCACTACACTAATGTTGAAATTATACTCTCAGAGCTTAGGGTAAGTGGAATCCCGAGAACCCGATACCTCTTTGTCCTGCAATAACTTGTTGTTTCGATCGTGGTCATCTCTTCTATCGAGGTTGAAGATTTTCGTTAACGGGAGCCCTTTGCTGTCTCGTACTTTTGCCCTCTCATATGGCAAAAATCGACCCTTAGAAGATCGCTGATCTGCATCAAAATTATCTTTAGAATCATCCATGTTCTTTTCTCGATCCTGACCCTTGGTTGATGCCGGGAACTCGAGTTGATCATTTTCTATCCTTATCTTTGATTCATAATGGCTATAGACATCTGCCCATGTGGTTACTTGGAACTCGAACAGGCTTTCTTTTAGCTTTCGGGAAGTGTCAGATCTCTTCGGGTTCAACCCCTTAGTAAATGCCTTAGTTTCCCATTCTTCCGGCACGGCCAGTAACAACATCATTTCTTTCTCGAACCTGATCATGAACTCACGCATCAATTCGGACTCTCCTTCATGTCCGCCTTCTGGGCCTGGACTTTCCTGGCCCCGGTATGGGCCTTAATAAAAGAATCTACAAGCATCTCAAGAGAATCAATTGAATGTTCGAGTAAAAGCGAATACCATGTCAAGGCCCCATTCATGAGGGTTTCTCCGAATTTCTTCAGTAGCACTAACTCAATCTCATGTTGGGCCAAGTAATTGTTTCTTTTCACTGCCATTATATATGTTGTGATGTGCTCGTGAGGGTCTGAAGTCCCATCATACCTCGGTATGTATGGAATTTTAAATCATTTTGGAATCAACTCTGGTACTGCGCTCGGTTTGAACGGCAATTGGGTGTACTTCTTTGAGTCCGGGCCCTTTAACACTAGTAGTGCGCTCGGAATTTAGTCCATTTGAGCGTGGAACGCTTCCACATTCTGATCCATCCGCTCGTTGTTTCTCTTATGAATCTCATGATTTTCGTCTTGAAGGGGTCATTACCGGACCCACTACCAATCCCCGCGGCTCTATCGAAGTCGATCTCGCCCCTCGAGATATTGTTTTCAACTCTTTGAGCGGTTTGATTTGTGGGAGCACTGGGAGGGACAAGGCCTCTTCCATTCGCGTTGTTGGAAATGCTTGATAATGCCTGCTTTAGTTATGTCATGACCTGGTCTTACCTTGAGAGATAGCCCATGATGTCCTTTTACTGCTCTCTCAAGATCCTTACTGTTTCTGCAACGTGCTCATCCTCAGCGCCATCAGGAGTTGTCTCTCGCACATGTTGGGGGTACTACCCGCCGTGGACCAAAGTTGCTACAACTACCTCGTTGTAGGTCTCACTGATTGAATCCTCGTATTGAGGTAGATTTTCTTGAGTCTCAACGTTGTTTGTGTTGTTTACATCGTTAGCTGCCATTTTTTTCTTTTCTATTTTTGCTATGAAACAAAGAATCAAACAAGTTAGTAGTAGACACAAGGATCTACTCAATTACGCAGTTGTCTAAGCCCCACAGTGGGCTCCAAATAGTTTACCCGTAAAATGGTACAATTGAATTTGTTGCATGACTTATATATAAGCAGACTGAATTGATCCCAAAATGATAAATAAACTAAATAAAAAATAAGATTTAACATTGAAGTCGAAAGAAATAGCAAGCCTAGTTCCGGGAGCAAGGTTTCCGAGAACAATGATAAGAACAATACTAGACAGAAAATAAAGTTGTCTTATTTAGCTTGGGAATAAAATGTAGCGTAAGTTTTGCTAGTGATTTTGTGTCTATAATGGTTGTTGAGGCCCCTATTTATAATTATACCTTGGGAACAAGATTCAAGGATCAAGCTACTCTTAAATGATAATAAATAGGGCCATCGATGAATATACATCGGCAGGCGATGAATGCCAAAAATCTCTACAACGGCTGCATATTTAATACTGAGTAATATTCTTCATTAAATATTATCTGGTGACAAACATTCGTTTGCTTCCGTTGACTGTGTTCCCTTTGGGATCTACCCGATATCAACCGAAGTTTTTGTCTTCGGTCTTGGTTTTCACTCCCTTCATCTTCTGTCTGCCTCCGGCTCTACGTGTCATGCAATCATTCGATCATTTAATATAAACCAATTTTACCCTATACAAATATACATTTTCACTTTAATAACAACTCTTAAGATTAAATATTTTGATTTACTGTAGCCAAGTAGATATAGAGTGTGAATAATTAAATTTTCTCCAGAAGTAGTGTAACTGCTGTTGAAGAACTCGTGACCCATTTAATAGCATCTGCATACCCATTATTAAACTTAGATAGAAACAACTAATTAACATTTTCACGTATAGAACATAATGGATCCTCAAACAAGAAAGGAAAGTTAGGACATGAATCAGAAACTGACTTGATTAAGATGTGAACTTAATATCGGAAGGCATACGTTTTTGGAGGGAAAGTGAAAACTATATTTGAAGTTTTGTGTAATTAAATACAATGGTCCATGTCTTTCTTGATGAAAGGCAAGTTTCCATTAATGATGCAGAAAGATGAAGATTAAGTTGCTTCAATCTTCTATTTAGTACTAACATTTAGGTGTGGTTTGTTATGAGGTATAAGAAGGTACAGGGGTGGTACAAAAATTTAATATCACCTTAATACTACTCCTTCCGTTCTAATTTATGTGAACCTGTTTGACTGGGCACGGAGTTTAAGATAAAAATAAAGATTTTTGGAATGCGGTCCTAATTAAGTCCAAATAGGACCCAGAGTATTTGTGTGGTCGTAAAAGCTTCTCATTAAGGGTAGAGTTGTAAGTTTAAGCTAAATTGTTACCAAATTTAGAAAGGGTTCATTCTTTTTGGAACGGACCAAAAAGAA
Source organism: Nicotiana glauca (assembly GCA_026770625.1). NCBI lineage: Eukaryota > Viridiplantae > Streptophyta > Magnoliopsida > Solanales > Solanaceae > Nicotiana > Nicotiana glauca. Next base: position 19,490 of record MU756135.1, on the reverse strand, counting down.
AATAGGTTCATATAAACTGGAACAGAGGGAGTATAAGTTATCCCGGTGTTAATTTTAACATCGGGATGACTTATACTCTCTTCGTTTCATATTAAATGAGGTACTTTCCTTTTTAATCTGTTCCAAAACAAATGATATATTTATAAATTTGGAAATAATTCAACTTTAAACTCTTTCATTTTACTCATTTACCCTTAATGAGAAACTTTTATTGCCACACAAATGTTATGGCCCCACAAACTTTTTACCCCTTAAGCTTTTAAGTCCACAAGTTTTAAAAGTCTTCTTCTTTTTTCTTAAACTCCGTACCGAGTCAAAATAATTCATATAGTATGAAACAGAGGGAGTACCTTATAGAGGGTAGGATAATTAGCACCGGTATAACTTATACCTTCTTCTTAAAAATTATTGTCATTCTTAATACAGCATACCAAATATTGAATACACAACAATTTCAACATAACTAATCCTAGCATAACTTATCCCAACATAACTTATACCAGCATAAGCCCTATTCCAACCAAACGACCCCTTAATACTTTAGTATTAGTTATCTTCTGATGTAATTTCCTTTTTAAATTCATTTAACTATCAACAACAATAACAACAATCTAGTAAAGTCCTGCTAATGGATTTGGGGAGGGTAGTATGTACGCAGATCTTACCCCTACGTCAAAGGAGTAGAGAGACTACTTTCGAAAGTCCCTTAGCTTATTTCCTTTTTAAATTCATTTAACTTTCAACAACAATAACAACAATCTAGTAAAGTCCTACTAATGGATTTGGGGAGGGTAGTATGTACGCAGATCTTACCCCTACCCCAAAGGAGTAGAGAGGCTACTTTCGAAAGTCCCTTGGCTTAAGAAAAAAAATGACAATATTAGTATCACCACAGAAATCATAGGAAAAATAGGAACAACATTTAATCCAAAAGAAAGATGCAAAGCAAATGCGATAGCTAGTAAATACACCGGGAAGCTAAATAGTACTCCCTCCGTTCCAATTTATGTGAACCTGTTTGACTAGGCACGGAGTTTAAGAAAAAAATGAAGACTTTTGGAATTTGTGGTCCTAAACAAGTCCAAATGGGGCTCAGAGTATTTGTGTGATTATAAAAGCTTCTCATTAAAGGTAGAGTTATAAGTTTAAGCAAAATTGTTACCAAATTTAAAAATGGTTCATTCTTTTTGGAACGGACCAAAAAGGAAATAAGTTCACATAAACCGAAACGGAAAGAGTAAGATACAATATTGCTACTCGCTATCTTAGACAAAAATACTATCACACTAGTCCACAATGGTGTACTAAATTCGTTTAACTATCATAAGATAATTTTAAGTAATAAACTAAAAAAAAAAAAATTAACGGAAAAGCAGAAACACAATAAATGTAAACACACACGCAAACTAATATAGTGATGGGACGAGCGTCGAGCTGGCATTATTCAAATGAAAAAAAAAAAAAAAAAACATACATAATGGATTAGATACAACCTCCATAAAACTATTACTAAATCCTTTTCACAAGTCAGATGAAAGTAGTGTATGTATAACAAATCACGCCATAGTTGAACCTTGAACCTGCATATATATCACCCCCCCCCTCCTGCCCCCCTTATTTCTAGGTGGTGATATATGCAGGGCAAAAGGTGAAACAATCAATTAAATTCGTTATTAGATTCATGTCTACTTGTACAGACAGTAATGAAGAGAGAAACATTTGGAATTGGAAATCAAGATTTGTGAGTCTCATCTGTCACTACTCCCTCGAACTCTCTCACACTATGCGGGGCAGCAGGGGCTTCAAGCTCAAAGACCGTTGTAAGACTATTCAAGTCCATGCTTACAACCCATCTTCTGAAACTTCCACGAGCAACCCTTTTCCTTTTCCTATTTCCAAGCTCCATTTCCCTACAATCAACTCCATTTTGCAAGAATCTGCTGATTCTATTGTTTCCATTTCAACAGCTGAGGCTTTTCTTCCCTATGGTCTTCCAAGAACCGATTCTTTTGAGCCCCCACTTGAGCTTTGTCTCAAATCTGTTGATTTTGTTGAATCTTTGGCTGAGCTTTACCGCAAAATCCAGATGACCCAAGATTTTGATAAATCTTTGGTTTATTTAGAGCAGTATGCGCTGTTGTGCAGCCTGGGTGATCCAAAGTTGCTGCGAAGGTGTCTTCAATCGGCTCGTCAACATGCCGTTGATGTGCATTCCAAGGTGGTATTGTCAGCTTGGTTGAGGTTTGAAAGGAGAGAGGATGAGTTGGTTGGATCATCAGCTTTGGATTGTATTGGAAGAGTTGTTGAATGCCCCAACGCTGCTTTGCTACATGGCTATGATCCCAATTCTGTTTTTGATCATTGCCTATGTTCTAATCAGATCTCTCATTTTGGGAATAATTTCCTCAGCTCAGAATCAGAAGAGGATGGGCTTGTTTGCTTCTGCATAGGCAATGAGGAAGTCAACTGTATTCGAGGTAAAATTGCAGCTCTCTCTGCTCCATTAAAATCAATGTTGTATGGTAATTTCATTGAGTCTGATAAGCAAAGAATTGATTTTACACACGTTGGTATATCTGCGGACGGAATGAGAGCAATAGATTTCTTTACTAGGACTAGAAGATTAGATTCTTGCTCACCCAATGTACTTCTGGAGCTTCTTTCATTTGCAAATAGATTTTGTTGTGAGGAAATGAAATCTGCTTGTGATTGTTACTTGGCGTCTTTGCTTTCCGATATCGATGAGGCATTGGTTCTTATTGATTATGCTCTGGAGGAGAGAGCACATCTGCTCGTGGCGTCTTGCCTGCAGCTGATGCTAAGAGAGCTTCCAGGCTATTTATATAATCCAAAGGTTCTCAACACCTTTTGTAGCTCTGAGGCTAGAGAGAGACTCGCCACAGTTGGGCAAGCTTCTTTTCTGTTATATTATTTCCTTAGCCAGGTAGCAATCGAAGATAACATGATGTCCAAAGTTACAGTTATGTTGTTGGAGAGATTAAAGGAGTGTGCTAACGAAAGATGGCAGAAGGCACTCGCTTTGCATCAACTGGGTTGTGTATTGCTTGAAAGGAAGGATTACAAAGAAGCTCAACATTGTTTTGAGATGGCTATTGAGGCTGGTAATATTTATTCAATAGTAGGTGTTGCACGAACTAAACTCAAGCAGGGGCAGAGGTTTTTAGCTTATGAGCTAATTAATGATATTATTACAAAGTATAAACCTACAGGGTGGATGTACCAAGAGAGGTCTTTGTACAGCTTAGGCAAACAAAAGATTTTGGATGTTAATGAAGCCACCAGATTGGATCCTACCCTTTCTTTTCCATACAAATACAGAGCCATTGCAATGGTAGAAGACTGCCAGATTGAGGCTGCTGTCGCAGAGATAAATAGGATTGTCCATTTTAAGGTCTCTCCAGACTGCGTTGAATTACGGGCTTGGTGCTTTATTGCACTTGAAGATTACCAATCTGCTATAAGAGATATTCGTGCATTGTTGACTCTAGAGCCGAACTTTATGATGTTTCATGGGAAAATGAGAGCTGACCACCTGGTGGAGCTCCTCAGTCAGCACGTTCAACCATGGAGTCCTGCAGATTGCTGGATGCAACTCTATGATCGATGGTCATTTGTTGATGATATTGGTTCATTGGCTGTTATACATCAGATGCTCATAAATGATCCTGGGAGGAGTGTCCTGCGCTTCAGGCAATCTCTTCTTCTATTGCGGTAATTTTTTGAGACATATTATCTTTTGATTTTTGCGGCAACCTTATGCAACAGTTCCTAGTGTCTCTGAGTCCTGATTCTAGCTTCAACTTTTCTTTTTTTCGGGAATACAAATAAAAAAGGGAAAGATTGGTCATTGACTTTTTCTGGCGATATGTAAACCATATTCTTGTTGTAACGTATTCTTGTTGTCACATATTTTACTTTATAATCGAAGAACCTGATTACTAATTGTAACATATCAAATCCGGCTTTAAGCTATAAGACCCGTGTTATTGAAAATTGAAATTGATAATGCATGAAACAACTCTTTGATAACTATCCTTAGTTGGATTGAGTCAACATATGTGTAAGTAAATTTTGGGGACTGGCTGGAAATATACTGTCATTCTTAGATAGAAAAGCCTTATCATGGGTTAACATTCCATGCTGTTCTGTTTTCCATAAGTTATTTGATATAAGCACATCCTGTTACTTAGGTTTACCTAATACCTTTTACGTGCAGGTTGAATTGTCAAAAAGCCGCAATGCGCAGTTTGCGCCTGGCCCGGAATCATTCCACCTCCAAATATGAAAAGCTTGTGTATGAAGGATGGATATTATATGACACTGGACATCGTGAAGAAGCACTTGCCAAAGCTGAGGAATCAATTTCTATCCAAAGGTCATTCGAGGCCTTTTTCCTTAAAGCATATGCTCTAGCCGATACAACGCTTGATTCTGAATCTTCATCTTATGTCATCCAACTGTTGGAGGAAGCACTTAAATGTCCTTCAGATGGTCTTCGCAAAGGACAAGTGGGTCAATTCTCCAAACCAGTTCTCTTGGCATTGTTTCTGTAGATAAATTTATTCATGTTATGTGGTCTTGGCAGGCATTAAATAATCTAGGAAGTATTTACGTGGATTGCAATAAGCTGGACCTTGCAGCAGATTGCTATGTTAGTGCCCTCGAGATAAAGCACACAAGAGCTCATCAAGGGCTAGCGCGTGTATATCATCTCAAAAATGATAGGAAAGCTGCTTATGAGGAAATGACAAAGCTGATAGACAAGGCTCAGAACAAGGCATCAGCTTATGAGAAAAGGTCAGAGTATTGTGATCGCGACATGGCAAATAACGATCTTAGCATGGCTACACAATTGGATCCTCTAAGGACATACCCGTATCGATACAGGGCTGCAGGTATATTATCACTTTCAATCACTTTATAACCCTTGCTTGTTACCTAATTTTATTGTTCAGAAGAGCTTACTAAAATTCTGACTAAAGATCTGACTGTAGGGTGATGAATAAAACTTGTTATGTGAATTTGAAGTAGAGTTCCGCTATGATTATATTTGAGGAGAATCTTTTCTTGGGTGTTATTACTAATTGTGATATAAATTCCTGGTGTAACCTAAAAGATTATCACAAAGAGGAAGCAATCGTTGTTGCTTGTGGACTGGGCTTGAGCGGATGAATCTTCTTATGTTCACTTGAAAATGTATTCACTTTTCCGAAGGAATTAGCAGTGTTGATAAAGGATGAATGCAGTGCCGCCATGTACAGACTGATAAGAGAAAAGCTCTATCAAAATTTGAAATTAAGTCACTTGAAAGAGCCTTTATATAAGGGAATACCTCTCTTTTCTTCTTCTCAGGATTGAGATTTACTACAACTATAACAATTTGAATTGGTTAGCAAAAACATTTTTGATGAAAGCACTCTTTCTCTTTTCTGCGAAGGTCCTGTCATATAAATACGATTTCTAGCTATTTTATGTATATGTGATGGTCTTAAAATCTGTTTTCCAAAATTGCAGAATATACATTGCAAAAAAATAAAAATAAAGCAGGTAACGAGATATTAGTGTGGTGGTTTATGCCTATGTCACGCAAAGCATCAAATGAAGTCATTACAATTAAGAGATATGCATCTGTTCTTTCCACCTTAGGTTTGACAAGCTATTGTCTTATGATGCATACCCCAAATGTTCTTAAGATAAGTTGTCTATGCAATAAATACAAATGTAATGTAGAAAGAGGAATTTATCACTGATATCTTGTCCATCTTTGACATAGACAACTTATTGTTCTCATGGAGCAACTGCAGAGAGCTCCTCTTCTTTTGACAAGTAAATTATTCTTTGAATCAACTGGTACCAAGAAGGTGCTTAGAGAATATAAACTGTTGACTCGTCTCATTTTACATGTTTAAGGGTATAACAAGTTGTTTAAATGATTATATCATTTACAGTATTCTTCCAATCTTCGTAGACCAAAAATAAATTTTAAAGATATTACTTATGATATGTGCTCCTTTTTTCATCAAAACATCTATGATTCTTTCTATCCAGATTGTCCTAATAAAACATAAGCAAGTTTCCAAGTGTGACTATCTTAAATATCCTCTGTCCCTGCCCATTGTTGAGATGCTGCAGATTCTTTGGCATCACCAGTTGAACTCCAAATATGTTTAAAAACATTTATCCATATTTGCCATGTTTGCTTATCGTAGGTGGTTAACTGATTCGATGAAATCATGTAGGAAGCATCTATGAAACAGTTTAAAATCCCTTCTTCGCATATTATCTTGTGTCAAACAGGCGTCGTGTGTTGCAACCGCATGCTATTTTTGGAGGTGCCTTGGTGTTCCAAATCATTTTCCATGGTCAATGATCTTCTTCTTTTCCGTGTGTAGAGATTATCTTATAGCATATGATTTAACAGTGAATCTCCCATCCTTACTACCAATCCAAAGTATGTAATCTTTCACATCATCCTATAATACCATTTTTTCCAGTTTCTGCAGCAAAAAGCTGATATCCTCAATTTCTCAATCATTGAATTCCTCATAAACTGCAGGTTCCATCCAGAATCTAAGTAACATTCTGCAATTGTACAATCTTTAGTTGTGATAAGGTTGTACCAATCTGGAAGAATTCCTTTTGGTGTCAGGCCTCCGGCTGCTTATCAAATATACTAGTCTTATGATACGCGCTTTGCGCGTGTACCTATATAAATATAAATATAATTTTTAAAATTATGTAAATATTATTGAATAATATGTTTGAGTTATTGAAATAAAAAAAAAATGTAAGTTCATAAAATAATGAATGTATATTTAATAAGCTAGCTCAATAAATAAAGAAATCCTACTCCATATAAGTCTTTTTATGTCTTATTATTGTTTATGAGACATAGAATATGTATCTTATGAAAATTATTATTATCTTTGTTACCATATACTATAACCAAATAATAGAAAAAATACTATTACAATAATTCAAAGATAATAAAAAAAATTGAAGAATTTGAATCTTTTGGTCTTTTAGAAATTTTTGAGTGTAGAGATAGAACTATTGCTCCTAAAAAAATATTGATAAATAATAATATAAAGTCTTAAATAACTAATATTGAATTACAAAAAATAATATAATACGATATTAAAAAATATAGGGAGGTATCATTTATTGGAACAAATATAAAAAGAAAGATAAATGATAATGGCAACTTCTTTTGAATACCTTTTGTCTTATATTACATCCTTATTGCTTCAACTTAGCATTTTTAGCAATTTAACTTTTAATGTGATATAATAATAAATTTTGCTTTGTTTTCTTATTTCTTTCACGGCAAATGCTCTTCTTGTGTTAAAAATTTATCTACCTTAAGAGTTTTATCAACTTGACAAATAATTTTACTTATATAACGATTTTGAAACAAAATTGATTTTTTTTTTTTGCTGATTTATTAATTCAAAGATTTACTTATTTTGTTGAGATTTCATATCTTTATGATAATATAGAAGATACAAATTGTTTTCGAACTTTTCTACTCGAACAATATATTATTCTCTTAATCGGTTTGTGTAATATTTAAAAACTTCATTTAATAATTCAAATAAATATTTAATTAGGTACAAAACCTCTTGCTTTAGTTGTAACAATATATCGAAACATCTTGTTAGAATTATAGGTTCCCTAATTATAAGAAGAATGAATGTAAACATATTTCCATGAAAATTGCCGCGAGGGTATATAATGAAAAGAAACATGATATATATATATATATATTAAAAACTAACTTTCCTAATATAAGTGCTTGATATTAGGATTTTGTACTTGATTCAAATAAGGAAAAATTTAGTAATTAAATTTTTAGTTGATTTTAAGTCCTAATATTAGAAAAGTTAACTAAATTACGATTTTATCTAATGTAAAGTTTGTTTGTAAAGGGTAAAAAGGGGAAATGACATTTCGTTAAGGGCCTTCGTGCTTTTAATATATTATAGATATTCGAATATTTCTCCTGTTGCCCAGTTGCCCAGCTTTAGTCTTAATACTGTTCTGAAATTCTCCCCAAATGCAAGAAGCTCTTCTTTTTGAGCGTGGCCTATCAAATGGTTACAACAGCCTTTTGGAATATTGCATTTTCTGACACAAGGACCATCTACTTTATGCTTATCAAAATTCTTTTCATTGGCATTTGTCTGTGAATGGTGAAATGCTATTGATGAAGTATGATAAACTTTACAGTAAAGTTGAGAGTTTTGGTTCCGTCAAATCAAATAGTAATCTAGACGCTTCATGAATGGCTTCAGCGAAGTAACTTTAATCCTGTCTAATAAGTTCAATTACTTTATGTTTACGATCTCCCTGCAGGGAGATTTATTAGCTGATTTAGTACATAATGTGATGCGTCTGTATATATTTTATTGTTTGAGCTGAAAGATTGATTTGCTCCCACTGTTGGAAGAAAAATGGATGAAAGCTTTGTGCTACATTTCCCTAAAGTTCTTCTACAAACCAACATGAAACTAGGAGAACAAAAGTTCCCAACTGGTCAGGCTGAGCCTCCACCGAGTAGATTGAGGCCTCAGCCTTGAGTTTAGCACTTGTTGTTGCCTTATCACCTTACCTTTTCAAAAAAAAAAAATTGTTGTTGTCTTGTCAGCCGCGAGTTAAGCATTTTTATTGCCTTGTCAGCTGCGAGTTTAGCAATTTTTGTTGCCTTGTCCGAACTGACATTTGACTCTTGCATGCAACAGTGCTCATGGATGACCAGAGGGAGACTGAGGCTGTGGAGGAGCTTACAAGAGCCATTTCTTTCAAACCTGACTTGCAAATGCTTAATCTTCGAGCAGCATTCCATGAGTCAATGACTAATTTCTCACGTGCTCTCCAGGATTGTGAAGCAGCCCTTTGCTTGGATTCCAATCATAAGGATACCTTAGATTTGTACAGTCGTACACGTATTCAAGCACGGCAAAATACGTGAAATATGCATGTGAATGGACTAGTTTCGAGGAGTACTTTCTGCTTTCGAAGAAAGAAGAGAAACGGCTTGAGCTTTCTAGTCTTCGGATATAAGGCTCCCTGCACAACAATCAGTAGTGCATGGATTGGTGACTAAGACAAACTGGGAAATCATTGAGGAGGAGATATTGGATTTGGTGTACATATGATTGAAGGACTGCTAAGGACATGATGTTGTTAAAAAGTCGTTCTTTTTTAATGAAGCAAAGCAGACCATTTCACAGTAAGCAAAATCTGGAAACTCAAGCTCAATGTACTTTGACATTGTTTTGGTCATTAAGAATTGAAATTCTCATACTCGTATCATAATTTCCGTATACGACCTAGAAAGAGATAAAAATTCTCATTTGTGTAAGTTCAAGAGGAACTTTTCTTCTGTCATTCTGTTAAACGATAGAGTTGCTGGAATGTGTAGAAGTTCTCCGTTTCTCTTGATGTTGTGAAAATTATAAGTCAAGATCCTTGTAATTAAATTAGATAGCAGCAGAGATCTCCTTGTATTCTGGTCCAAGACCCACTTAATGTTTTGATGATCAACTCTTCATTTGATAATGGTGAGCTACTGATGGTTAAATCATCAGCAATGGACTTTATTTCTCGCATATAGTCACTGACAGGGCGAGACTCTCGCTTGAGATTGTATAATATTTCACTAAGGCCAAAATCCTTGATTGTGATTTGTTAGCATAAGTAGTTTGAAGAATATCCCAAGCATGCTTAGCAGATGTTGCGTGTGCAATTAAAGGAGCAATGGTCGCATCCACAGAAGCCATAATGGCATTCCTAATGAGACTACGTTATCTGTGCCATAATTTGAAGGAGGGGTTGAGAGACTTACAACTAGAATAATCAATCAAATGCTTTGGTGGAATGGCTACTGTACTATCAACGTAACAAAGTAGTTCGTAGCCAAATAGTAGAGTGGTGACCTGTGCCTGCCAAGTAGAGTAATTGGAGCTTCCTGTTAACTTGAATGATAGTTAGGAGGTTGGATTGAAAGATATCAATTGCGTGGGCTGTACAACGCTGTCGTGTCCAAAAATGAGGGAAGGCTTCAATGAATCTGAATTTTTGGATGTGGATGACTTTGGTGAGAGGTCACCCATTATTAAATCCAGAAGGAAGACAACAACTGGCTTGAGATCAAAGAAAAATGTAGGCAGGATCTTAGCTTGTGAGAGCAGTATACGGTTAAAATCGGGCCTACCTATTTTATTATTTGATCGAGGCCAGGGAATTGCATCAAAGGCCAGCCTCTTAGTGGATCAAACCAGGGCACAAAGACAAGGTATCGAATTCGAGGATAGAGGTGCCTATTGAGATCGAGGCCAGCAACGATCAAATATGACAGACTTCGAGCAAAGCGCGATAACGGAAAAGCAAGATATCCATGACCGGTCGAATATCACGGCGGAAATCCGGAATAGATCAAATCAAGGGCGATTGTTTAGGCTAATCATGGGATTTACTTTCGTAATTAGAATTGTATCATAAATAGGATTCCTCTATATAAAGAGAGTTCTGATCGTTTTGTAGACACCTTACATTCACACGTATAAAAGCAATACAAATTTTTCTAGCTTATATTCCTGTTCATTAGATTGTCGTACTTTTAACTGTTCTTGCATTGATCAGTTCGAGAGTATTCAACTCGAGGTTGAACACCGTTCAAACACTGGTTTGCTTAATTTTATTGTTAATTTCTGCTACTAATTTCGTATTCATCAATTGATATTAGGTGAAATCACGTGTCCTTAAAATCACATTATAAGTTTAATTGTTATCCAGTTTTAAGGGTAAACAGTTTGGCACCACCATGGGGCTAAGGATAATAGTGATTGTCTGGTATTAATTCCCATAACACACACTGTTTTACACTTGTTCTCGTAAGTATTTCTGTTTTCAGGATCAATATGTCTAACTCGCAAACAGTACCCACTCACGCCAATGACGGCCTCGGTTTCCATGGAGAAAACGATAATTTAGCAGCACCCGGAATCGAAGTGCCTCAAGCTGGCCATGAGGGAGTACCGATCGCGCACCCCGTCGACTTCAGTTCACACGTCGCCCTAAAAGAAAATCTGGGCGTCGAACCTAGAAATAATATCCGTAGAGATGCCCGAGAAACCGATCAGAATATACAGAGCAGGGGAGAAGGCAGAATTAGCCTTTGAATGATATTTGAAATGTTGCAAACTCAACAAGCTGCGATAATGCAACTCCAAAATCAAAATCGAGTACCAAGCAGAATTGAGCTCGAAACATCAGAGGAAGTTGTTCACAGAATTGAACCTGTACCGGAGAAATCGAACGCCAATGAATCGGGGACCGATCCCACCATTATGAAGATGCTCGGAGAGATCACAAAACGGATCGAATCAGGTGAAAAGAAAAATCGAGGCTAATGACTAAAAGGTACAAACGTACAACTCACGGGTTGATCAAATATTGGGGGCACCCCCGATTCTAAAGGGTTTGGATTCGAAGAAGTTCGTACAGAAACCTTTTCATCCGAGTGCGGCTCCGAAGCCCATTCCTATATGCTAGAAATCCCCAAGTACAAAGGGACCACCGACCTTACTAAGCCACGTACTTCTCACACATGCGCAATAAGGGGAAATGACTTAGAAGATGATGAGATTGAATCCATTGTATTGAATAAATTTGGAGAAACTTTATTGAAAGGTGCCATGATATGGTATCATAACTTACCACCCAACTATATTGATTTGTTTGCTATGCTCGCAGATTCTTTTGTGAAAGCCCATGTTAGAGCCATTAGAGTTGCAACAAGGAAGTCGAACCTCTTCAAGGTAAGACAGAAGGATAACGAGATGCTTAGGAAATTCGCATCTCAGTTCCAAACGGAGAGAATGGATTTTCCTCCAGTCACCGACAACTGGGTTGTTCAAGCTTTTATCCAAGGTCTCAACACTCTGAGCTCCATTGTAATGACCCGGCCGATCATTTTGAGCTCTAGCGCGCCGTTCAGCAGTTTGGGGCCATAAGCAGCTTCAGTTCAGGCTTTGTGACTTGTGCGCGTGGTCGGATTTGAACTTCGGGAAGTTCGGAGTTGACTTGGAAATCTCATTTCAGAAGCTTTAAGTTGAGAGAATTGACTGGGATTGGATTTCAGAGTAGACGACCTCGAAATCGGGCTCTGAAGGTTCCAGTAGGTTTGTATGATGATTTTGGACTTGGGAGTATGCCTGGATCGGGTTTTGGGTGACCCGGGAGCGTTTTGGCGCCTATTGTGGAAGTTAGCATTTTGGAAGAAATTTCATAATTTTGGGTTGAAGTGCATTTCAGTGTTATCGATGGCTGTTTGGGATTTCGAGTCTGGGAGTAGCTCCATATGGTGATTCTGGACTTGGGAGCGCGATCGGAAGTGAATTAGGAGGTCCGTGGGTCATTTTGGAGTCATTTGACTAAAGATAGAAATTTGAAGGTTTTTGAGAAGTTTGACCGGAAGTGGACTTTTGATATTAGGGTCGAAATCCGATTCCGGAAGTTGGAGTAGGTCTGTAATGTTGAATATGACTTGTATGCAAAATTTGAGGTCAATCGGATGTGATCTAATAGGTTTCGACATCGAATGTAGAAGTTTGAAATTCTAAAGTTCATTAATCTTGAATTGGAGTGTGATTCATGTTTTAGTGTTGTTCAGTGTAATTTGAGACATCGACTAAGTTCGTGTCATGTTATGGGACTTGTTAGTATACTTGGTTGGGATCCCATGGGGCTTGGAGGAGTTTTGGAGGAGTTTTTGGAAGAGTTTGACGTTTTGAGCATAAGCATGTAACGATCCAAAGGTCCATTTTTAGTTCTAGAGATCAAAACTTGATTTTGAGACTTCTGGGACTTTGATAATGATAGGAGTGATCTGGAAAGTTTGGTCTAATTTCATCAAGTCGCGATTGAGTTTTTAGCGCAAAACATGAGTTAATTGTTTAATGAGCGAAATTGGTATTGCATTGAGTAAATGATCTATGAATTGAATTTAGATTGAAGGAATAGATTCGTATTATTATTTGTGACTCATAGGAACAAGAATCGTCAAATTTCGAGTTCGTACGAGGGAGTTAGAGCATTTTTAGTGAAATTAAAAGCTGCTGAAATTTCTAGGCAATTGCTGTATTTTTCGCAGGTGCGTGAACAGTACCGCACCTGCGTGAACAGTAACCGCAGATGCATGAATAGTACCCGCAGGTGCGTGAACAGTAACTGCACCTGCGTGAACTTTAACCGCAGGTGCGAAATGCTGGACAGTGTATAAATTGAGCAGTCCGAGATTTTTACTCATTTTTGGAGCTATGAAGCTCAGATTAAAGCGATTTTTGAGGCGATTTTTACCATATAAATTGAGGTAAGTATTCTATATCTAAAAGTGATTATATTTAATGATTTCATGGTTATTTTCGTCAAGTATTAGTGAATCAAATGGAAGAAATTGAAGAAAATTTGTAAACTTTTCAAAAATAAAAATTCTAGATTTGGAGGTCAATTCGTTATCGGAATTTGATAAAATTAGTATGGTTGAACTCGTAACGGAATGGATTTTCAGATTTTGTGAGTTTTTTAGGAATCCGGGTACGTGGGCCCGAGGAAAATTTTGTCAACTTTTCGAGCGGAATTAGGAATTTATCTAAATTGAATTGTTGTGATTATTAGAGCCTATATTTATGGATTTTCTCATTTGTTGGATAGTTTTGGAGCATTGCGAATCGATTTGAGTCATCAAAAGGGCTTGGAAATCGGTTATGAAACTTCGGAGCGAGGCGAGTCTCCTTTCTAACCTTATAAGAGGGAATTGTCCCCATAGGTGAGTTAATTATTTATGTGCTCCTATTTTTGGGGGCTACGTACGCACGAGGTGACGAGAGTCCGTGCGTAGCTACTATTATGTTATTGTCCGTATAGTCTAGGACCCAAAAGCATATTGTACTTGGAATAATTGTAGTTGTTTATAGTTGAATTGCTTAAATCCTATCGAATTGGTAAATGAAATTCTAAAAGGATTAAACTTCATTTTCTTAAATCGTTAAAAAAGAATTGGCTTTTATTTGGATAAATATTTCCATAAATTCTTAATTGGCTGTTTGAGAATGTATTTCTATGTGTATCTGCATCACATGTATGATTCACGATTAGGATGATTGTTTATTTAAGTTTGACCGCGTCGCACGCATGATTCGCGAGCGGGGTAATAGATGCATATATGGTTCGCTCCATTGGACCCTCTGGCAGTGCACAGTTTAAATATTGTTGGATCGGGCTGTAAGTCCTCGGCATGATTTGCGCATGCTTGTATTGCTGCCTTGAACTTGTTAAAGTTGTTATTGCCTCTTCCTGGCTTGAGAATATTTGTATAAAGGACTTAAAGAAATTGGAAATTTCCTATAAAAAGAAAGAATTGTTTATTTGCTTCATTCCATTGAATTACAATCATGTTTATAAAAATCCACAATTTAATGTATTATTGATATCACGTATTGGACAACTAGTAAGTGTCAAAGTCGACCTCTCGTCTCTACTTCTTCGAGATTAGACGGGATACTTACTGATTACACATTGTTTTCGTACTATGCTACACTTGTTGTGCATTTTTGTTGCACAGGCACATGTACTTCTAGTGTCCTACTGGGCGTAGCAGCATGGATGATACGGGGACTAGGTGAGCTGCATTACTCGAGGCGACCCGCAGCTAGTTTAGTCTCTTTCAGTGTATTGTATTTACTTTCTGTTGTTTGTATTCCGGACGAATGTTGTATTGTATTATTTCTTAGAAATAGCTCATGCACTTGTGACACCGGGTTCTGAGGATGTCTATGGGTTTATTCAGAATTTTAAAAGTTGTTAAATGTTTCAGTTCTTATTTAGTGAAATTAACTACATGTTGTCTAACCGTATTAAAGAAGTGATTTTGGAAATATTTAAAACGAGAATTTAATTAAGTATTTTGGTTGGCTTGCCTGACAGCGGTGTCCGGCGCCATCACGATCCTTAGTGGATTTTGGGTCGTGACGACATGGTATCAGAGCACTAGGTTCCTAGGATCTCACAAGTTATGAGTAAGTCTAGTAGATTCTTGCGGATTGGTACGGAGACGTCTATACTTATCCTCGGGAGGCTACAAGACTGTTAGGAGTACTTCCCTCCTTGATTCCTCATCGTGCGATTTGATCCATGGAGGCTTATGCCTTTAATTCCTTCCTATTCAATCTTGTGCGATGCGAATCGCTTCTTATAAATCAAGAATTTAAGAATTGTTATGATACTACCGATGCAATGCGGGGTGTTTCTCCCTATATAGTTGTCTGAGCTATTATCATCGCCCTGTGGAAGGATATTATGTCGTTTTAGCTCAGTAACGGTAAAAGCTCTGAGGCTAGGCACAAGTTGCCATGATGCTATAAAGTATTGTTCTGCAGTGTTGATATGATGGTCGGACATTTACCTACGTGTCGGGGTAGTGAATGACTTGAAGGGAGGTTTACTCGGTACATGATCTAGAAATTCGGTATTTTATTCCCGTGAGGGGAAAGGCAATCGGGCTAAGAATGGCCATATGTGGGCTAGTAGAGTAATGAGACTTGGTATTTGCGAGCGTGGTGCAGTTTTCTTCTATGATAAGGCGGCGTCGTCCTAATTGAATGTACTAAGTTCGTCGGTGTTACGATCTTCTACAATCTGCCTTTAGGGCAAGATATTGTGAAATAATATTGAAGATGCGGCTGTCAGATGTCGCAGGGTGCAATAGTTCGGGGTTGAATCAGTGTTTCTAATGTTGACAGTTTGAGAAAAATGATCTTCGTAAAGGTTTAAAGTTAGCAGCAATTGTGGGTTCAAGTGCCACGAAGATTCTAATTAAGGAAACAACTGAGTATCAAGGATAAGGAAGGACATGTAGGGAGTGTTAGATGGTGGTTAAAACTTCTAGAAGGCCACGTATAAGAAGCAAAGGTCGAGTAGTCGACTAAAGGGGTGAGTTTCGCCAAAGTGGGAGAGTTTGGAATGATTTGGGAAATTTTAGTGATTGGTGAATTGGGCCTACGGATTACTTTGAAGTAGGGGCTATTATGCGGTAGAAGATTTGATATAATGGAAGGGAGTTGCTTGACATGAAAGAGGATACAACCTAACTTTGAGTTGAAGGGGTGTTTCCGCGCGACTAATTGATGTCCATGAAGGGTGAATGGACTTGTACAGCTAGAGAGAGAGCTTGGACTCAGGAGGGGCCATTAATGTCATGGTGATTGCACCCCGTGTAGTAGTGTTGGAAGACGTCAGCACGTAGATTCCACATGTCGGATATCTCCAGTGAGCAGGATGGCAGTCGCATGGTCGGTGAAGCTCCTGCAAAGGGTTCTATTGGATATAAGGCAAAAAGATTGGTCTTGTGAATATGGTTGATGATTCAGAGTGTAACAAAAGGGTTTTACAAAAAGATACCGAGGATTTTGGCGGCTGATTGAGCAAGGTTATGTCAATAAGAGATAAAGGATCCTCGTGAATTCCGGAATTTGTGTAATAATGGCTTCAGGCTAAGTGGGAGAGTCCCACCGCCTATGATTAAGGATTGCCGGTTAATTACTTGTGAGGTTTCTGATTATTAGCACATTGATGGGTTATTTCTGCTACATAAAAAGAACATAAGTGGTAATTTGAGCAACGGAATTATTAGAGGCATTCTAAGGTTCGCCTTATTGGCCATGTTCAGACTTGGGGAAGGATTCAGGATGTATGCCTTGTATAGATGTGGGTTTCAAGGGAAGTGATTCTGCCGAGTGTTTTGCCGAGAGAGTATTCATGTGCTAGAAGATTTATGGAATTGATTGTATTCGGGGCCGAGTCAGAGCGGGTGGCTCTCAGTAATGGTCCTAGTGGATTCAAGGGGCAAAGCATAGTGCCTAGTGATTTCGAGCCTATACGTACAGTTAAGAATCAAGCTTAGTAGCAGCTTATGAGAAGGGGTGCAGGATGTTCTATAATGGTTTGACTTGTAGTGTAGTGTTTGGGAGGTATGAAATGGTTCGTGGGATATGAGATATGTGTAGGCGAATTTCGGAAAGGGCTATGGTGG
Source organism: Nicotiana glauca (assembly GCA_026770625.1). NCBI lineage: Eukaryota > Viridiplantae > Streptophyta > Magnoliopsida > Solanales > Solanaceae > Nicotiana > Nicotiana glauca. Next base: position 2,377 of record MU756135.1, on the reverse strand, counting down.
CTTAGCCCACTACTTAGAGATTTGCATATTCAAAGGTTATGAGAATTTACCTGTGTGTTGCTATAGTTCTCCTAAAGTGAGTTAAGTGAAAGGTTTTTATCTGATGAAGTGTTAAACTATTACTGGTTCCGGAGTTATGATGAAAATCATGTTATATCGTATATCAGCGTGTTGGGTGAAATGAGGGGCATGGAAATTGAAGTGAGGATCAAGATTGCAATTCGATATTGACATGGATGTCACAAGCTCGGATGAGCAGAAAAATAGTTTCAATATTTAAAGTAAGTTGGTATTGTCTTCTGCGTCACCGGAGATCGGTGTTCTGTGAAAAAGGCTTTGCATCCTCGTTAAGGATTCTCGGTCGCTCCTTAGCGTTGGTGCAGTCGGTGGTCTGGATGTATGGACCTGTTATCTGTTACAAAAGGGTTGTGGGAGCGTGCCCTACGGGAAGGTTGTATAAGTGTGACATGTAGTCACTTGATTGGTTGGAGAATTAAACTAAGTATGAAGATTGTGGTGATATGATCGATTTGGGAATAGATGCCTAGAGAGCACTTGATCTATTGAGTTGTGGACTGCGGATGATTTCTCCGGCTATGATGGTTGTTCTCATGTGTTATGAGGGAAAGGAGAGTCATTATGGACCTTTGAAAGGTAATTAGTCTAGTTCAGTATGATAGGAATTAGCTTAGGGTCTGGGTGGATTTAAATGTGAATATGGGCTTTATATCAGGCCAGATGTGTTCATCTCAGCAATGTGCTCCCTATGGAAGAGTAGTCGGAGTATTATTTCTTCTTCAGCTATTTCATGTTATGATATATTGCTTCATGTGAATTGTAAGACAACTTGATGAACTTCTTATATGTTGAGGTTTCGCGTAGAGATGATGTTATATGAGCAGAATGGCCCTTGAGATTCAGATCGTATATCACACCTCATTTGTGCTTGAGTTTTTGTAGCTTATGACGCTATATGTCTCCCCATGGATGGTATTATGCACTTAGCGTGTCGGTGACTGACATTCGGTATTTTTGATGAAATGAGCAATATGGATCAGTGTGTAACTCCTTGCGTGAACTTTATGTGTGGATCGGGTGGCACGCCGCCATGGGTATATTGTTTGGATCGGGTTGCGCGCCATAACACTGTGATGTTGAGTACAGTTCCCTATGTCTGTTTTTATGTGTTTTGTTTCCTATTTTTCTGAGGAAAGCTTATATTAGCGGTGTGCCCGTGTCGCATGTATGATTTGCGAGCGGGGTATTTGTTCAGTATGTTGACCACATCGCATGTATGATTGGCGAGCGGGGTAATTGAATTTCCTTTTCAGAGTTCGTTTTCATTGTATCGCGTTCGAATTGGTAGCCTATTACCACATTGTGGCATCATATAAGACTTTTGACCATGCCCGAGGTGCCTTATTGCCTGAGCAGTTCATACTAGTGAGACGAGATCATTAGATTTAGGATCAGTGCAATCTGATTATATGAAATATATTAAGGAGCTAAGACCATTATTTGGTTCAGGATGAGGTGATGGTTCTTGGCAGGGTATAGACCCTATGAGTCGTTGAGTCAGTAGTCGGTTATGAATTCCTACACATCTCTTCCGTCATGGCGGTATTATAAGATTTAGAGCAAGACCTAGGTAGGTCAGGAGGTGCAATGGGAGCATCAGATTTGTGGAATTTCGATTTGTTCGATCAGACAATGCTAATGTGGTCGTTGTTGATACCCAATTTTTCCCTATATATTTTCTATATATACTCAAATACTTTCAAAATAGTATATGTATGCATATATAAGCATGCCCAAAGGTTTTGGTATTTTTCCTCAATTTTTTAGGGGTTCTTAGAATTAATTTATTGTCTATTTTTAACAGTGCAAAATCCAAAATTATTCCCAAATTATTATTTTTGGCGAATAACATATTTCATTCTCATATTTATAATAAAATATAATTAATATAATTTTTACACATTTTTACAAATTTATTCGGAATTTCTAAAGCTTAATTGCATGAAATTGCAATGATAGCCTATATTTATAATTAACCGCATTTTATAATTATAAAATTATTCCTAATATTTTTAGATTATTTTTTATATATTATTAATCAGTTCAGTTTTTTTAATTTACTTTTAAATTATTTTTAGCTATTTTTATTAAATAAAATGGGGAAAAGTGGCTATTTAGAACTTGACCCTATTTCTTTGCAATTTTAGCCTTAATTACACCCAATTCAAACCCCCAATTAACCCAATCTCCTACCCAAATTTAACATTGGGCCCGACCCTGACCTAGTTACCAAACCCGTCCGGTTTTGTATTTTAAATCCTGGTCGTTGATTGTTTTAATCAACGGCCCTCATCCACTC